>PYUH01000009.1:3573484-3609574 GCA_016808085.1 Suaeda aralocaspica
ATATATATATATATATATATATATATATATATATATATATATATTTAGCTCATGCATGAAATCAAAGTATGCTGGAATTGAATGATTACATAATTATTAGCATGGCATTTTCACCATTATACGTCAGTCAAAAAGTTACGTATAAAAAAAGGTACGTACACAATTGTTGGATTGACTAATGACCATTTTTTGCCATTAGATTATATATCCAAATACGTTAGGTTATGCTTAGCCGACCTTTGAAAATCAAAACCTAATCATCACCCACGGCCAGTAGGGTGGCTCCATTCAAACCATGCATGTAGCATGTTGCCCAAAAGGTCTATATGTGTGGTATTGTGTTGTGTTGTGGTGCTCTGACTTGATGTTAATAATTGTCACCGGTTATTAGGCTGTGCTCTAATCCTCTCCGATAAATGGCCGAATCGATCGGATATATACCATAAGTGATAAATCACATATTCACATTCGCCTAGCTAGACAGTCTTTACCCTCTAAAGTCTTACCACATTTAAGCCAAGGTGTAGAGAAGCCAACTAGTATAGCTTACTCAAACATTCAACACTCACATGTAGTTTAGTTTATACGTACTCTTAACCTAAATCTATATTAGTTAAACATGCTATGGCCATATCTACAGCTCATTAGTCGACCTCTACATTGCTGATTGCAGTGTAGATTGTAGAACTGTAAGACGTTATGCTCCTAGGGTAGGAATTTAAGGGGAGTTAGTTGTTATCTTGTTACAAGTTTCAAATCAAATTACAATACTTAGCTAAACACAAATTAGTGATCTAATAAAGCTAGGTTTTAGCATCATAAACCAAAAAGTAGGGTATGTTTTTAATTTCCAAACTGTTACTACTTAATAGGCAATTCTAGGCGAATGACTCTTTTATTGGTTGCTTTTTGAGAGATTTCTAGAAAACTATTTAAGACTTACCATTTACCGGTATTTCCAATTCCAATAACTTTATGAATTTATGACTTATGAGTGTTATTGAAGATAATTAGCATCATAATCAGGGGTGTTTTGGATAAACTAATTATTTTTGTGAGTTACCTTTTTTTTTTTGGGCTAGGGAGCGACAAAGGGAGGGGTGAGAATCGATCCCATGTTGGATCTCTGTGAGTTACCTTAAACCACAATAATACAGTTTATAAAAAAGAATTGAATATCATGTAACGAACAATTGTCTATGGTAAAATTGGTAACTTTAAAGAGAAGTAACCACTTTCTCTTGTTAACTGTTAGCTAGGTAGGGAAAAATTGAAAGTTGATTATTCTCATCACCGTTATTGTGATTCTTCCAAAAGAGATATTTCGATCTATAAGGGAAATGGTTGCTCAGTTAGATTATTTATATATACACTAGGCACTAGTGATCCAATGTCCAACCCATTGCACTATGCCATTGCCGGTCTATGTATAACTTCTTTCATGAAAAATAATATAGGTGTGATGCGTTCATGCATACGTGCAAATGTATTCATTTGTCTTTCAATATTTCTCTAATTTTTGTTGTTATAGGCCTAGAGAACTTAGTAGTCTAAAATCGAAATACAAGTTAGAAAATAAAGTTGAACAATAAATAGGGTTATCATAGAAAATAGCCGTTATTCCAATTATCGCCACCATAGTACAGTTTAGACTTGGAAAGTAGTTTTAAAGATGTAGTAAACTTTACATACAAATATACAATCAAGATTACTAATGTCTATCCCATGAATCGGACCCATTTATGTCCACTTTGATCAATGATAGATCAAATTGAAAAGCTTAATTACTTGGGCCCAAAAAAGTGACTAACTTTTGTGTATATGGAAAAAAACTAGGTAACATCATCATCTTATGCTATATAATTTTTGCATGACTTTAATGGTAAAGAATAATCCTTAATTCCTTATATATATATATGATGTATTAGATGTATATGTAGTACAAAAGGCTAAAAAAGAATAAAAATCTTTTAAATAGACATGCATAAGGTAACCTACCTTAAGCTACCCCACAAAATATGCACTTTGTTTTTGAGGTAATTATATTAATTAGTCAATCAAATAAAACCACCAGCAAAAATGAAAAGCACATAAATATATGCTGATACGAGAATCATAGGAGAGAGCCCACCTTTATTCATCTTTTGCAAGGTCTTGTGAATGTTTTGATCACATTTGGTGGCTTGGACTGGAATATGCTTGACTACTAGTTGATAGAGAGTCAAGATTATAACCTATAAAATCTAATTATTTTTGGTTGAATTGATCATTAAAAATGGTATAAGTGTCGGTGTGATTATATGCGATGGTCACAGGTTTAAATTTCATTCATTTCATTTTTCAGTTAAACACTAGTTAGCATTGATTGAGGGACCCATAATACATCCACATTTCAAAAAGTTATATCCATTTAAAGTTGGCAAACTGCATTCTCAAAATTGTTTCCACCTTTCTACAATCCAAGACTAATTACTATGCCCAAAGCAAGACCCAAACAAGAAAGATATGAAATTAAAGAAAATCGACTTTCAGCTCCCGGCACTTAACAAATAACATTGAAACACGTGGCAGGTGGATGATGTTAGAAAGATTTGATGTGGGTAACACAATGGTACGGTTGCCCCTCGTGCAGGTACATGTACATTATTAATTAAGCTGGTAGGTAGCCAATTTTAGTCCAACAAAATTTCATTTTATTTTATTTTATATTTTGGGTTCACAAAGTGAATAATAAGCGAATAAATAGTACAGTCCATAAAAACAACGGCGGAATTCCGAAAACCACTAAAATGTCACATTAGTGATTAGCTGTTTGCTTTTTGCCCCCTTTGTTCTTGCTCATTCATTCAAACGTGCATTATGAAGTATGAACGTGCTACATCTATAATGCTACGAGTAAATTGCTAATACTTCCTCTAATTTCTTCTTAAAATGTCCCCTTCAATTCTTAATATTGTTTACAACAATCTTGTTTAGTTGTTTATCAGTCATATTAAAATAGAAGGGATACAATACTCAAGTGGTTGTTTAGTTGAATCTAAGAAATTATTCCTTCTACCACATAGATCAAAATATTTGTTACATATGAGATCTTATTTGATACATCTATTTTAATACTTTTCATGTAGATAATTAATTTAGTTATAGATATGAAGTATAAACTTTAAGGTTACATGTTTAAAATTACACAAAAAAGGTAAATGTAATAAGTGTTATTGTAGAGATGGTGTATCATTTTTTTTTTTACTGAATTTAATTGTTAGCTCTTTTTTCCGCTTTTAGCAATTGATCTACTCATTTATTAACTCTTCACTTACTTTGAAATCTTAAATTTCTTCAAAAATTAGGGTTTATAGAAGAAAATGGGGTGGAAACTTAGTTATTAAATAACACGGTCCGAATCTTAGAATCGTACAATTTTACGATCCATGCATGACCATACGATTCGATTCACGATTGTACACGATTTTATAGTTTACTATTAACTAGCGAAAACCTCACAAAAATAATGCCTACAAAGTTACAAATGAATTGATATTATCAATTATTGGTTGTTTATTGGGTAAGCAACTATTTCTCATTGGTAATAAGGTTTTAATCTATATAATATGAGCCATACAATGAAATTTGAGTATGACGTCTTGACTATTTTATTTGGTTACAATTCTACGACTCGATTTTATGATTTGATTTTGAAAGTCTTTTGCGATCCAAAGTAGAATCCCGATTTTGATAACCTTGGGCGGAAAATTAATAAGAAGATTACAACTCCGAGACACCAAACCAATTCCCTAGAACTCACGCAAATATTATAGGGTTATTGTCTTATAGACCCCAATGTTCAGGCTTTGGTTTCCCCTTAACAATCTATTCTTTATTAATCCATCTGATTTCATTGTTGTAAAAGATAATTACTGCTTGGTTCACCTAGTCAAAAAGTAAAATTAATCATTAATAGCCTAACAATTCAACATTTTAGATAATACTTTATCTATTTATTAGAAACTCTATTTCTCAGGAGTACTTTAATCTTATATTGTCAAACTGAAGCAGTAGTTCATTACTTATCCTTTGTATACAGAAAAAGCAAGAATAAGCTACAGCATCACTATATCAGATATCACATAATAAATAAAACATATGTCACATATATCAATATGTGTATGCATGTTTCTGTGCCTCCAAGTTTATCTGTCGTCAATTCCTCATCATTTCTTTACCAAAAATCAAAATCATTTCACTTAATTAGATACACTATTTGTGTAAGTATTTTAGTTGTCTTCTTCGAAGAAGAATCACCCATGACACATACATTCCATTGCATAATGATGGCAATTTGGCACACCATCGTTATAATCGATAAGTAGTTACTGAGTTACTGTAATATCTTTTGAGTTTTCTAACCCTAGCTAATTCCTTCGGCAACACGTGCTCGACTCTGGCCGTTCTTTTTACGAAAGAAATGGACCTACAATGAAAATGGATCTCAGGATCTCCTGAAATCGAATTTGAAGTTCTAAACAATCTAGCTATCCCTTACTCTCTGTTTATATTATAAATTACATATTAAAAGAAACTACATATTCCTTGTTTAATTTGGAAAGTCGTGTTTCATGCACGCAAGATTAAGCGTCTCTTTCCTAGATTCTATCCATTAGGTTAATACTTAATACCTTCGAAACAACTTTTTTTTTCACAAAAACTGACTTATCTTACTTGCATACGACTATATTTTTACATATAATGCTTATATTTTTCTTCACCACAAAATTTAACATAAATGAAATAAAAATGTATAGAAATGATAAACAAAATAATTGCTTTGTTTGCACCAAAAAAATGAAATAGGAGTTTTTTCCTATAATGACCACACAACAAAATTAGAAGGGGCTAAAATGCTAAATAGGCGGACAGCACTGAAAAGTGAAAACTCCAATATTGATGACTTCTTGTTTGAACAAATAAAATCTTACAATCATAGTATTTCAAGTTTGTTTGTTTATTTTTTTCCCTCTTCTTCAATGTATGAACAACATAGCATAATTTATTAAAATCGGATATGGTTCTAGAATAAACATATTTAATAGTACCATATTTAACAAAATTAACTGTTAGCACCGAAAACAAAGTTGATTGTTAGGTTAAACAAAATTCTAGGATTCGATAGACGGTGGAACAATAGTTGATGGGAAGACTTTTAATTTAATTTTAATTTCTGTTTTAGTGTTATAATTTCTATTTTGTATGTGTGTAAGAAAACTTTGTATTAACCACCATCAATGGTAGGAAAAAGCTATATGTTATACCGGTCCGGTTGCACCTGTTATCAAGACAAAGTCCATTTTACAAGGCCTAAGAAGTTATACCTTAAAATCACATGACAATAAAGAGATTAGTCCCTTAACTTATAAAGTGTTTAACTCTTTCTTCATTTATTATTGTGTTTAGTAATTATTAATTATTCGAATATGCCAACATCGGCTGCAACTTTTAACACTACAAGATGTTCTAAAGGTTGTGTATAGGAAGGCAAGGCAACCTTAAATAGAAAATTGAAATATTACTTCGTATGAGTTTATATGCAAGTATGCAACCCTTAAGACAACATGTATCATTTTTCATTGATATTAATACATTGAGTTAGCCTAACCTATATCTGTACATTCATTGAATTAAGATGTTTAGGGATCGTGTAACACTAATTATCAAAATTGTTTATACGTTGTGAGGAAGAGAAATTATCTTACATAGTTGTATTGCAATAACTATCATAAATTAATCATTAAGGACACCAAACGGTCCATTATTATTAATATCAATACATTGAGTTAGCCTAACCTATATCTTCTATTGATTGACAATGAATCACAAAGAACATGCCTTAACTAGTAGGAGTTTTATTTCATTGCTTATTAAGTCAAAGCTATGGGATTTAATTCATCCCCCTCCTCAAACACAACATTAATATTAATGTTCGTTAACCTAATATAATATTTTTTGAGTTTAATTATTACAGCTAGAAGGATCATTTGATTAATTAGCTAGGGAGCTAACTATAGACAACATTATGCTTATACATTGACTAAAATGGCACTATCCTTAATAACGTGTGTAGCTGTATGCATGTATTTGTTATTTCACCTTGTGATGTGTTGCACGAACTGGTGATAAACTGGTAATACATGTTCTTGCATCTAGTGCTTTTACTAAGTAGCTTTTTTACAGCTAAGTCATTGTGATTTTGACTCTCCCGAATGACTTTCGTGCCCACTAATATCTCAATTGAAAAAATTATTTCAGGTCGTTTTCTATATTACTCCATCCATTTTAATTTACTTAATTACTATATTTGTCTTTTCACGACTCCCAATACATAATTTCATATCATGGTGATCCTAGTGTTATGTTTGTCAAACTTTTGGCATCACCTTTAATAGCTCGGTAGCTCCTACTACTAAATTCCCACACTGATGTTGCACATTACAAATGCCAATGAAAAAATAAAAAATGTGAACAAGTTTTCTTCTACTATTAGATGAATTTGAAGTAAATAAAAATACTTAGAAGTTACGATAAAGAATATAATGTTAGATACAATGATGTATATAGAATACTAAATTAACCAAATCACCACGAAATAATATTTTATTGAAACTAATTTATGATAGAGGTAGTGTGTACAAAGATCAAAAGCTACTAAAATCATGAAAACAAGTTCAGTTCAACAAGAATCAGTTTTAATCCTAAATAAATTATTAATGATTTCAGCAAAAGTAAGTTCAATCCAGCAAGAATAAGTTCAGATAAATAATAATAAATTCAGTTCAGCAAAAATATGTCAGATATGCAAAAATAAGTTCAAATAAACAAAAATAAGTTGACAAGAACAATGCTTAAGTGTATATATATATATATATATTACACAAATGAAAGCTGCTTGTAGTTAGTAAGACCAATGTGATAGGAGATTTGCTCACATACTATCCATCACTCACCCCATGGAAAAATTGGATATATAGTCGAAAATGAACTCAATCAATTACAGAAAGTAATTCTACAATTCATGTTCTTCTTAGATACCTCATATGGCTTCTCATATAACAACACCACATTAGCAAGGTTTAACAGTTGATTCCCCTTTAAAGAACATATTCCGTACATAAACGTCAAAATAAAGTGGATTTTTAGTTCAAAAAATGATTACTCAATCTAGAGTCAGCACTTTAAGTCAGTTTACTTTATTAATTGACTGCTAATTAAGTTTGTGTGCTTATTTTTCCCTTTATCATTTAGGTAAATATGTTTCACCCATCTTTCCATGACAAAAGTTACGTAGAAATGCTGTAATTGTACCAATATTACATCATAATTTAAAAGATGCACATCAAAAGATGATTTATAATAACAATACTTCCACTAACTACTTAGATCAATATAATTGATTTAACCTAGAAGTTATGATGATGTGCCTTTTTTATATGCAAAATTAAATGTGCATGAAAGATTCGCCGATGATTATTCATAGTATTTATATTTACTAGTTAAGCAATTATCCTATGCTAACGTTTTATGCACCATCAATGTGATATGACTGAATGCCATTGAAATATATAGATCCCTAGTAATTACGAATATATGACCAGAAAGATAATTACGCGTCACTTTTTCAAAAGCCTAATTATCTTTTGCATGGACCCTCGATTTTGACATTGCTATATGAGGATCTCATAAAACAAAAAAATGATAGAGAAATATACGACTTATCATTGTTTCGATAGCAAATTAGCTATGCATTAGGGCACAGAAAAGATAATTCAACTTGCCAACCTGATAGGGCCGGATCCAGGAATTTAAACTATATGCGCACCGCAAAATTTTCAACGCAAGATAAAAAATCATGAATCAAAGTGTAATACATAGTACTCCATAATATTTTTCACATTGTGAATTGTCATTAATATTTATAAGTATTCTAGGACCCTGATTTTTACACTTAACATAGATAGAGCCTCTTATATGACCCAGCATGTACTAATCGTACTCTTATAAGTATTAGGAGCCTGATTCTTACTCTTAGCATAGAGCCTCTTATATGTCCCAACATGTATTATACCATACTCTCTTATGTAGAAGGTTAATACTTAATACCATATCGAAGTTATGTTGAAAGTCTGATAATTGAATATTGTTTTCAGCTCATTCTAATTGCTCATAGAGATGCAAAACATGAACAAATTGTTGAATTGTTTTCAAAATTAAGTAGCCCATATAGGAAAGTAATTATTCAATGTATACCCATTTATCCTTTAAGGCTTACCTAGTTTATCACTTAATTTGCATATTGATGTTTACTGCTTAAAAAGGACAATTGTATAAGAAATAACCAAAATACAAAGTATCACTTGAATCCACAAATCAAGTAATTGACTAAGAATTTTCCATTCTAAAGCCCAAATACACATGAAAATAAAAGGTAATTTTCTCCCTTCATGTCATTCTTATAAACTTTTGAGTGCACAAGTCTTGTCTAAACAAAATTCAAATAGACAACATAATTGTTATGGTGAACGTAGAGAGTTCGTTACTGGTACCGTTTTATGTAAACCAATCAGGTTCTGTCTTTGAAAGCAACAAATTCAAACTAACACCTACCAACTCTCATAATTAAGGTATTTGAAACCATCACATCAAGACTAATTAAGCAAAAAACCGCAATTATACCTCAAATTTTAACTTCATTAAGCAACCTAAACAATAAAGGAAGAGATTAAACTACAGTGATTAGAAAAGAATTTTTACTAGGAATAAAGCCGTTGTAATAAGGCCAAAGAGAGGTCATCATTAAAACAATGCACAGTATATTGTTGTTTTAATGTTATAATTAGAACATGGATCCCTAAACTTTAAGGATACCTTTCAGGCTTCGACTAACCCTTTGTTTGGATAGAAAGATATGGAGAGAGAGAGAGAGAGAGGGGGAAGGGGGGGGGGGAACTCGGTTATTTGGATAATGGTTTGGGGGAAGAAAGGAGAGGAAGAGGGAACTAGCCAAATAGGAGGATTCATTCTCTCAAATCTTTCTTCCTTGAATAAACTCTATTCCTCCATAATAAGGAGAGAGATTTTGAGATAATTAGAGCTCCAACTCTTCCTTACACCTCTTTACTTTCCCACGGAGCATTTGCAACGCTCGGGCACCCCAAATCCTCTCTCTATTCTTCTACTTTAGCCACATCATCTCCTATTAAATTTATAATTTCTCCTACCCAATTTAAAGTAACTTGTATGCAACGCTCAACTTACCCAAACTTTCTTCCTCCAAAAGTGAGAAAAAAATGGGTTAATTTTATTTTTTAAAAAATATGGCAAAGTGCTACTCGAATTGTAGAGATATTAAAAATATAGTTATTAAAGCCATCATTATTATTTATCGAGTTTAATTTTGTATAATTTAAAAAATTACTTGGTAAAAATGTAAAATTTAAAGATTTGAACTTTGCAAAAAGTAATACTTGTTGATTTGTCATTGGTTCAAACAATTTGATAAGGTTACCATTTAACTAACCTCACCAAAAATTGAGTAACCATCTACAATGAATGAGTAACTAAAAAGGTGACTTAACTCTATATGGAGAGGATTCCGATAACCCCATAGCAGGTGCTCTCATGGACTCATAGAATAAAGGCTCGCTGTCAATTATTCACCATTGTAAAGTGGATTGTCCTTCTTACTCCCTAATGGAAATCTAGTGACGATGAAGTAGTAATGTTGATATGTGATCCAAAAGATTAATGGTCAAATTTCAAAAACAGGCCGAATGTTTGAAAAATATTAAATAAGAATAGACCATTTGGAAGCTAAAAATAAGAACTATCACTGGACAAATATATAAATAAATAAATAACAAACTATAGTACATTTATGATTATATTGGGGTGTTTGTTTGGAGTGATTGGAAGGGAGGGATAAGGATAAGTGAAGAGGGATTTGAGAAGTGTTTTGTTTGTTTGGAAGGATAGGGATAGTGAAAGGAATGAGGATAGGAATAAAATGAAAACTTATCCCTCAAAAATAATACCTAAGGAGGGGTGGTATAAAGAAGGAGGATAACTTTAATGATGTAAAAGACGATTTCACCCTAAGTGAAAGAGAATGGAGAAACAAAATTAAGAAATTTAAATAAGGGTAATCATGTAAATTTTTTGGTTATCCCAATCTAATTCTCTACTCATTCCAAACAAAAGATTGTGTCAGTTTTATCTTTATCCCACCTACTAATTTTATATCCTTATCCCGCCTTCTTATCCTTCTTATCCCTATCCCTCAAACCAAACGCCCCGTATGTGGACAGATATAAATGTATTGTTTGGTTCACCAGGAAAGTCATATCCCATGGAAAATCATAATTCCTATGTGAGTTCCATAGGAATTTGGCACAATTGTTTGGTTAACATCATTGAAATTTGTAATTCCTAAAAAAATTCAATTTTTTATTTGGTATTACAATATAATATTACCCATGCTATTTATTTATTACTGTATTTTTCTACTCCCCCATATCAATGTATTTTTTATGTTTCATTTATATACGTTTGTCAATACGAACCTTATGATGTTTATAACACTAATTTTGCATTTGTAAAAATTATATAAATGTAATATTCTAATAGGATAAATCAAGATATATCAAATAAGGCCCCATATGAATATATTTTTCCTTACATATAAAGTGCAAACGATGGTAAAAGTGTAACGAGTGAATAGTAACAATAGACAAAACGTAAAGAATAAAGTGAGACGGATGGAGTAAAACATTATTATTGGGGAAAACTTTTCCAAGACATCATAGCAATTTTTAAAAAAAATAACATGGGAAATTAGACTCACCAAGGGGGAGCGGGTGATTGACTTGTTTCCCATTGGAAATTTAAGTTCCTAAGGAAAACCTTTTTTTCCTTTAAACACAACACCGTAAAGTCATTTCCTAGAAAAAAAAACACCTTTAAACAAACAACATAGAAGTGAGTCTGAAAAGAAAAGGTGCAACAATGATGTTAAATTGTTAAAGACTTTGGGCAGTGTTTACGTTATTCACTACAAGGAAATCCAAGTTTCTAAGTGTTAGAAGTGCAAGAAAAAAATAACTACTCGGCATTCTGAACACTCAAACACTAAAATAATATCAAGTTACTGTAATATGTAACCGTGTTTCTCACACATTTAATAATCTTTTCTCCTGCTAGCCAAACACCCTAGAAAGGCAAGAAAAATAGCTCAAGTAAGAAATCTCTTGAAAAATTAGAAACCTCAATACCCGAAGACCACAAAACCAAAGAGCAACGATGGGCAGATAATGCACATTTGCACGTCATGCTACTCATCAGTTTTTATAGCATATTTTGCCATACATTTCAAGCTTAATGTGATTGCAATAATTCACATAAAATAAATTAATACAGAGTATGCCTTGGGTGAGTGGTAAGTGGGTAACACAGCAAGCTTAATTGTGGTAAGATGGTAATGAATATTGGTACTCTGGTTCAACCAACTTCAAGGGAAGAGAAGATCTACACAGAAAATCACAGAAACTGTAACATACATATGTAGTGTTGGTGGAGACAGGAGAGACATAGCATGAAAGCAACATCGCAAGGGGAAGTTTTGGGTTTTGGTGGGTTTACAGTAGTGGCGGAGAGTGTAATGAGGGTGAGCTTAGAGCAAAAGGATATAACATATAAGAGATTGAGTTGAAAACAAACCAAGTTAATCACAAACTGGAATTAAGTAATCGTTTACCCATCATCCCATTGAATCAAATAAGTAACATAGCAAATTCATCTACCACTTTTTACTCCATCCTACAAAATATAAACATTACATAAGTTGAGAGTTTGGTCTAAAATTTTGGATAATGGCCTACCAACATTTAATGAAGATAATAAGCATAATTACAACAAAAAACCAAAGGTCGGCTATCTTATTAAATTTGAAATTTACACAACAGTTGAGTGTGATATAATAGTAAGGTCAATTTCTAAAATCATCCTGTCCTTCAAGGAAGATTTAAAGGGCAAAAATCACTACACGCCAAAGAGATTTGACTGTAAAGTAATTTACAATGCCCCTGGCCAATATTGATTATATGAAAACTAAATAATATATTCTGACATTCATCTACAGATTGGGATGATCATTAACCTGAAAGCAATTCCATGGAATTGGTTATCCTCACAGCTATTCTCGTCATTTTTGATCCACTAAATATCAAACTATTAGCACCAACAAACTCACCTCTCTTAAACAACCCCACAATTTCTCTTACCTCCTTATCAGTACACTCCTCAACGAGTAAAAGACAAAAACCTCCAATCCTAACTGTCCTTTCAATCTCAGCAATAAACCGGGAAGGAAACAGAACAGTGTCAAACTGAGCAGAAAATGCAAAATCAAAAGCATCATCAAAGAAAGGAAGATAATAAGGATCAGCACGGCTAACCAGGGGTGGGGAATCGACGAGATCAATGGCAGTAATATCAGATACACCAATGTGTTGAAGAGCCATGACCTCTTGTCCAGCACCAGCTAAGAGGCAGAGGGTCTTGGAAGAGTTGGATAGGAGAGAGTACGAGACCAATGAGTCAGTAGGGTTGAAACTTTTCAAATCATTGAATACAAGCGAAAATGACTTGACTTTGTTCACCCATGCAGAAGTGGACCAGAGGCGGCGGTTTTTCTTTTCAATGGTAGAGAAAGGACGGGGATGATGGTGGGAGTCACAGGTAGAGTGAGGAAATTTGAGAGCATTATGGGGGCTGAGGTGAGGAATACAAGTTTCCGGTGGATGAAGGAGAATAGAAATAAGGATAAGGGTAGCAATCGTAGAAGCAGCTAGAGAAATTTTGTTTAGCAAGGATTTTATATGCATTTCCATCTGAACTTCTGCTGATATTGCTTACTTCAAAAAATTCTTTAGGAAGAAACCTCTACAAACAGAGAATTGTCCTGACCAGCAATCTATCAGATCTACGCCATTTTTAAGGATTGCTGCCCATCAAATCATATCCCCAACAGATTCCATTGCTAAGCAATCCAATCCTTCACTCATTTTCTCCGACTTCATGCTCAAAGTACAAACTTCTCTAAAATATGAAAGCACCTGTATGCACACTAAACTCATCAACTTGAATATGACAAATACTCGATCATTCTTGAATAATAATCAAAATATTCAAAGTCACAAACTCACAAATACCAACCCAGCATCTTGAAATGTGACATAATTGACAAGAAGACCCTTTGACGTACTTTAATCTTTCCCACAGACACACCCTTCCGCAGGTGCATCGTAGGAAGTATAGTCACAAACTCAGATTTTTCGGACGCTAAAATAGCAATGTGCCAATCATCAAAGTCATTATCCTGTATATAGGGTAGATTACATGGACCAAAAATGTTATTTTTGTGGTTATTCACCAATATCCTCTATCTCCATTTTTAATGATCAATGTCACTTGTTCATGCAAACATTGTTTTTCATAACTCCCTCAGTCCGCCCCCTACTCCCCTAAGATCATCATGATCCCTACACTCAGCTATTCTTAACAGTGCCTTTATCTGTTTCAGCAATACACAATATACACAATTACACACCCAAAACAACATAAATGATTTCCTTTGTTCTTTCTTCAATACCACACCTCCAAATTTCCTCTAAAAATCTCCATTCCTAAGTCTGTACATTAAGGTATTCCCACGCCGCCGTCTCAAGATGTGAATCTCAGCAACTCCCATACCTTTCGTCCTCATTAGATGCCACATTTTGTTCCATATACAACATTGGTTGTTATCCTCAACAATTTTCCTTCTCATTTTATAAGTATGATGCGGATAAACAACACCTAAACTGGTCCTCTAGAATTAAGGCACCCTATGAGTCACATATCGCTCAATATATCCATTCTTATTTCAGTTATATTTATAAAGGTATGCTGCAATCTCACAATACCTCATTTACTGTTCTCCATTAAAGCCATCTAAAATTCTCGACATAATACTATGAGTCACATATTGCTCAACATCTCTATTCTTAAACAAAGCTTGAGGAGGGAGTTTCTTTATGTTGGTCATCAGCCACACATCAAAATCAGTGTGCATTCCTACATATTTATGTTTGCACAAGCTAAATATTGGCTGCTTATCTGGCTACCAATAACGGTGTTTCTTTATTATTCTCCCATGGCAGTATTTGAGAGAAACCAAACAAATGAATGAGAAATGAAAATCTGGGTTGATCAAGCAGAATTGTGTGCAATTGGTACTCATTTCAACTTTGTAATGACCAAGATTGTTGCACTCACTCATGGTCATGGGCAACTCCTTCGCATCTAGTGTTACTACATAATGGCTCGACCCTAGGTGAATAGAGACTAAAGCAACATTCCATGCACTCGGTTTTGCTTTGACTGAGTTTAGACCCTCAACTCAAAAATTTATCTTCACTCTTCCATGCTTCCAAACAAATAAACAAACAAACAACAACAAAGCCTTAGGTCCCAAATTAATTTGGGGTCGACTACACATGAATTAATATGAGGAGTTACAAAAGTCATCACCATAAATCCTCTTTCTCCAATCTTCCCTATTTGACACTAAATGTTTTTCAAGCCCCAACATCCTCTTCATCCTCTTTCTCCTCGAGACTCAAAATTTTGTCTTCACACATCCATGCTTTGATTTATCATAAATCCTTAATGTAGTTTCAGCCACCAAAACAATATGCTGTATGCCAACAATCAACATTATTTTAAAATACAACAAGTATACCATTGCAAGATACACCGAATCAACTAAACGGTCACTAATCTTCAACACATTTGCGAATTCCCTCCAATTATTTCCAAATGAAAAAGACTATAGTTTATCATACTTGTGTCGAAAACACACCATTAGTAAAACAAGATCTTGGACACATCAGCAGTTTTGCACAATGGATCAAAAGAGTTCACTCCTCCATTGAACTTGTGAAAAACCTCGAATATTATCCACTAATCACAGCTTAACTAATTAATTGCACTTCGAATCTAATGAAATACATATTCAGTCTAGAATCTCAATTCTCAACACTTAGGTTTTCTCTTATCGTCTACATCATACTTTTACAACACTTACATTTACAATTGACACAGTAGTACAACAACACGAAGAATTAAGAATTCAATTTGCAAATAAAACAATAATAATCAAACCATTTTGGGAGGTGAAATTGAATTTGACGAATCCAAATTACAGAACACGATTATACGATAACCTAATCAAACAGATAATTTCTAACAAAACCTAAAAATCAATAAATCAATCTTCAAATTGGAAAATTGTATCATAATTGCATATTACCGATGAATCTAAAGCAATAAAAATAGAAATAATTTGAATTTTAAGGAAAAAATTTAAAGTTTTACCTTTGAAATGTGGATATTTAAGAATTGCTCTGCCGCGTGTATCACCGGCGACGTCCTAGGTCGGTGTCGCAGCGGTGGTTGATCGGTGGTACGATTCGTCGGCAGTTTGTAATTGGAAACTGAAAATTGAAAATTAATAATTAGGGTTAGAGCCTTAGAGGAAATCTCCTTCGTTAAATAGGGATCGGTTATAAGAAATTATAGATTTTGATATCCCATATTCGATACCCGATCCTGCAATCTTTGGATATGGTGGGAAAATATTAAAAAAAAAAAAAAATATATATATATATATATATTATTATCTCTGGCCCAATTATATAACTTGGTTGCTAAATACAACCTCACTTTACTTCAATATAACTCAATAAATTTAAATTATGTTCCTATTGTATTTCATACCTAGATTTTGTTTAATTTACATGAAATAATCATATTAGTTTTACACAATTTTCTAGAAATAGCTATGTAATTTTTGTGTTTAGTAATCCCCTTGACCCTTTATATAATATTATTTATATATAACAATTATTATTTCGTACCCTATATATACTTTGACTACTCAAAAAATTTTAAATATCTAAATTTGATATACATTTGTTTATATATTCAAATACATATAATTCTCAAAGTAAATGTTGGGATTCATATCCCATATCTTCAAATTAGGTATCCTTAAAAGATGGAAATAAATTTGAGTTGAGTTGCTGGATAGTTTTGCTCAGCTCTATATATTAAGAAAACTAACATTTTCTCAATAACAGTTTTGTTCAAATAACATTTATCAAAATTGCACATCAACTACAACTTCATACTATATGTCATGGGATTCGAACCTTTAAACCAAGGTGAACTATCATTATAATCCTGTGGCCTTGGCTTTAAATATTATTTAAATTATTAATTAAAATATTAGCAAATAGGTATTTCTTTCATGGACTAGGGTGGCCACCCCGGTTGCCCTCCTCTATGAACACCATCGAGTTTTTGTGTGTACATTGATTAGTATTGATGGTCGATGTTATGATCCTTACATCTTTTACTAGGAAATTAATATCCACACTCCTTTAACTTTATCGGAACGCATTCACTATACTAACATATTTTGTGACCTCCCAAATATGGAGGGCGCATATCATTATCTTTCACTGGATTAGTAACCCATCAACTAGAGTTATTTGAAATGAAAATTATCTTTTTAATTAAACACCAAACTTAGATATTAGAAACCAAGTTGAATAGTTGAAAAAGTATTTTTCATGCGAATCTAAAACTATAATCAATATTGTATGCAACTTGCTACGATTGTGCTCGACATTTGATGTTTAAATTAAGTTCAGGACCGAGCTTGAGTTTGTGTCTACTAATATAAAACGATGACCGAATCTAAGCAACCATAAGATATACTTATAATAGCCCGTCATAAGCTGTAATCCAAACAGAGGCAATTGACTTTCGAATTAAGATCGATGACTTAGTTGTAATGTCAGCCTATGTAGCATGGATACTTCTAATGGATAGCCGTTCTCTAACCCGATTCGTCCCCGTATTAGAGACAATTCCGATTTTTGATGCTACAATTGACCGTACCCATTAACATTGTTTTTCAGTTTAACTATTTTCAGTCCCTGTATATGTATCTGTTTTCGAACCCATTCCCGACTCCATGCAACCTAGATGTCAGCAACATTAATATACTTAGGTCCTGTTATGTTCATCTTAATTTTATTTATTTTAACCAAAAATAAGTTCAGTTTTATAAATACTCACAAAAAATACCCATTTGTTGCAAGTAAAAAAAACTAAGGTAGCAGTATAAGTTAAGTTCAGTAAATATAAATTATATTCAACATATGTACAAATCAATAAAATAAGTTTTGTTCAACAAAAATAAGTTCAGATCAACAATATTGAGTTAATGAGGACAAAGTCTTACTTTGGAATTAAGATGGCAACCAACCAATGCAATTACCAATGGAATTAAGATGGCAAAATTTTGTTAAAGAGCAAGTGCCCTTAAACATTCATGCCAATCCGCATCTCGTTGCAACTTAATTATATGGCAATACTAAATACTTGAATTTTTAATCCTAGAATCTTAATATTACTGGCATGCCACGTTCAACTGCTGCTAAATATTCCCTTGTGTGAGTGCTTGAGTTCAATCCATAGTTCCTAATTGTTGGCTTCACGACTTTGTATTATTATGAAATATATCCTCATAAGTCATTGTCACTAAAATAATCTCCAATTTTATTTTGTAATATGATTTCCTTTTTTTTTTTTTTTCTTTTCCGAAGGTATCAATCATTCAATTCATCTATGTAGTACATAAGTTATTACTAAATTTGAACCACGCTAATACGCTATCATATTTGTAGCAAACATTGACAAAAACTAACATGATACATTTGCTTCTTCATCTTAATTCTATATGCTTTCTCTACACTAGCTATTTCTTTTTTCTTCTTTTTTTTTCAACATGTTCTCCTTCGGCTATAAATATTATCATCATATACCCATTTTGTTATTATTCCTTTCTTCTATTTTTCCCCTTCATTCTCTTGTAAGAGCGCAACGTAATGACATTGATGATAATAACTCAAGCTCAAAACCGCTTTCCAAACCGATGTATATGGGATTATTGGCGTTGGCGGCAATCCTCTTTCTCACCATTCTCTATTACATAGCTAACATATGCTATAACAACTTTTCACAGCCGTTAAGCCCCAACTCGGGCCCTTGTGCCCGAGTTGGTCTGAGCCCCACCATCCTCAATGATTTTCCTATATTTACGTATCCTAATGTGTCGGGTCATATTGAGCCTATTTTGGGCCCACTAGAGTGTGCGGTGTGCTTGAGCCCATATAAGGAGGAACAATTTTTGCGTTTGTTGCCTAAGTGTGACCATTTATTCCATCTCTATTGTGTGGACCGCTGGTTGGCAGTCCACACCACCTGTCCAATTTGTCGGGCTGACCTCATTGACGAACTTAGCCATTCGAGCTTAGGACCCACTGGATTGAGCCGAGTTGAATCTATGTGCATTGAAGAGTTGGAAAATGGGTTAGGAGTTGAATTCAACCACATACAAATTGATGAAACTATTATTGAAACGCCACGAGAGAGTTTGGATTGGCAAGTTCGAAATATTTGGAGATCGAATTCCACGGGACACGTAGCAGATTTTCAGGAGGTAGAAGACGATGCAGAGAGATTTAAGCGATCAAGTTAACATAGATACTTCTAGTCGTTCAGTAACATTCATTTATCAAATCAGTTTGAAAATGAAATAAAATGAGCAATAAAAACATAAATATTGTCTTGGGTCTCATTACACCACAATATATGTATGAATTTATACTAAACTATAGATAAATTAGAGAGTGTTGAAGAATATGAATACCAAATGATCTTGAGATTAGTAGGTTTTTTTTTTTTTTTTTTTTTTTTTTTTTTTTTTTTTTTTTTGTAATAGCTTGGAAGAGCAAAAAAATTCTTGTAAGGTTATATATATATTCAACAAATGGCATTATGGACGTTGATTTTACTTACATTTTTTTGTTGGCTTAATTTAACTGAAAGATATATTTTAATTTGTTTGTGAGGGGTTTTACCGTACATTACATTGGCCAGTCTTGTACGGTAAAGAGAGGATGGTACTTGTGAATTTGTGAGGATATGGACTTATGGCTTTTTCTATTATATGTCACATAATCTCCAATACATGTGATGAATAAAAAGGGTTTGAATTCAATAAATAATCCTTCAATTTTCAAAATTGTAAGAAAATGATTCAACATATTGTAAATTTGTAATTGACTATATTAATATTTCCGCGCGAGTTAATATTCTTATTTCTCAATATTATTTATATTGGGCAATCACACATCTAAGCAACTTAAACCATTATATTAAGCCAAGCATCATTATCTTTGCCAACTAATTAAGATAATATTGTAATTAGTTGATCAATAAGGGGCTACTTTGACAAACTAAATGTGCCTTAAAACATAGGAAATGTATTATTAATTGTTAGCAGTGCAATTAAGTATTAGGGTTGAAATTAGTAGTAGACGCAATAGTTTAATATAGAGTAGCTAGGAGCATAATACCTTGTGGATGTGGAAAAAAAGTTTGATAGAAATTAAACTAAAACTATGTGCATATTTTTTTTTCAAAAAAAAAAAAAAAACACCATCATTATATTACCATAGCACCCAGTTTTCCTCATTATACTTGGAACTTTGTCATTGAAAGAATAAAACTAATAACAATTAAGAAAAAACTTATCTAGAATTAAGAACAAAATGGTCGCATGACGGAATGTCGTACCATTGCCTTACGGTTGAATTTGCCTCGCATTCGTACATGCCACCTACTCTAATGGTGTACAGCAAACGAGAGGTTATTATATAATAGTAATTTATAGACCAATATATAATTCATAGTCCAAAAACAAGCCCAAATCAATCCATTAACCAGCCATTTAGCATAACACTAGTATAAAAAACTGGTATAACTCTTCCCAATCTTTCAATTTTTAATATATTGGTTTTCCTTTCATATATAATTTAAAGCAAATTTTATAGACTTTCAATTCAACCATATTTTACTTAACTTCAAGCATATTTTAAGGTGGTGGTTTGACGATTAGACTTGTCTGACCCAATACTTCTCATATTAAATTCCACATCAACTTAAATTAGGACATCTTGCTCAAGTCAAGACATCTTAATTGCTTAAGATGCATTACTTTCCAATGCATGGGAGGTGAAAAAAAGTACTCAAGTAGATGAAATTTAATCTCATGCACTATTAAGTACCAAATCAATAAAGGATATATCTAAAATCTAAATTAATGGTTGTGGTCCAAAAAGAGAATTTGTACTCTATCACAATTGTTCATATAAGAGTAAGTTGAACCTGAAAAATATATACATTATATATATTGACTCTTCCATAGTTACCGTATAATAATTCTACCTCAAAAGAAGAAATACATATATATTAATTAGATTAAGAGACTAGAATAACTAATAAGCCGAAATTAATGATTAGTTGAGGCATATAAATAACTTTTATAGTACTCAATCATGTACCACTTATTCACTTAACATACATCATGCTTAATTACTTGAGATCAGTTGCGACGCACCATTATACTATTTGCCTTTTGCCCCCAAAAAATTGAATTAAGCTAGGGCGTTGAGTGACACGTATACAAGCACACAGCATGATAAAATACCTCGTCTTCATGCTCTATTACTTTAGAAGTTCAAAGTTTAAACTTCCTCGTACAAAATTATTCAAAATGAATATTGCTCTTACTTACATTTCCAAGTACCCCCTAAAACCTTACACTACTCATCACACAAAAATTTATACCTTCATCATTTTATTCCTCTATTACTCCTCTCCTTCGATATTCGTCACCGCACAAACCACCAATTCCGGCCCAAACCACCTTCACACTGGCGGCGTCTTGCTCCTTGCTGTTTTAGCGCTCTTAGGATACGTTGTGTTATACTTGATATTTAAGCACTGTATCCAACCTTGGCTCCGCCATAGAATTATAGAACATCGGGCTCATGTTGGACTTGACCCGTCAATTATTGAGACACTTCCAGTCTTTGTATACTCCAATATGGTGGCCTCGAAAACCCAGGTGGAATGTTCAATATGCTTAGGTCATTTCGAGGGGGACGAAAAGGTGCGTTTGCTCCCCAAGTGTGGCCACATATTTCACGTTGATTGCGTGGACCCCTGGCTAAAGGGCCACTCCACGTGCCCGCTGTGTCGGGCAGACCTCGTATCTCAGCCTGATCATGAGTTGCACGACCTGGAATCGGGCAGGGTTGCAGGGTCGGACCGTGGCCCGGATGAAGTCAACGCTGACGCGAACAATGTCGTAGAAGTGAGGGAAGAGATGAGAGGTGCGCAATCTAAGAAGATTTGGAGGTGGAATTCAACGGGACACGTGGCGAGAAATGAGAAGTTGAAAGAAAAGTCAACGGAAGCAACAAATGATGATTCGACGACAAGAAGGGAGCTGAATAGGAGTACTAGTTGTATCATAATTAAGGTTGGGGTGAAGAATTAATCCAGTATTTCATTATCATTGTGTAATTGTACTACCTATACATGTAAATTTGCATTGTATTTGTATAAATTGTATCGCCATATATTTTAAAGCAGTAAATTTATTTATTTTTGGTGTAAATTAAAAAAACCAATGATATCTTAGATTAATATTACACTCCATAGCTAAGATTGAGGTTTTGAATAAAAAGTCATTCTCTTGTAATAATCTTTGAAATGCAATTTTTGGTAACAAATTATAATTTTATACGGAGTAGCTAGCAACAAAAAAAAATGCATGTGTTAATTATGCTCAATCTTATGATTTACTCGGTTGGTTATTTTGGTTAAAATTTATGATAATATATAGTTCCCATTTGATCGTCTAACACAACATATGTGTTTGACTAATTAAATAAATTAAACCCAATTGTATGAACTGTTACTTAGGGCCTGTTTACTTCAGATTAAAATCAGTTCAGTTCAGTTCAGTTCAGTTCTGCTCCGTTTAGTTCAGCTCTTCTTTTATTTTGGTTATCCGTAATCCTTAATAAAAAAAATTCAGTTCAATTCAGCTGAAGTAAACAGACCCTTACACTATATTATCATGAAAAAATACATTTATGTATTAAGACTGTTTTGAGTCGTTTTCTTTTTAATTTAGTAGTAATTTTTTTATATTTTATATTAACTACATTATATAATTTATAACAAGAGATTATAATTTGTTTATTAATATAAGAGTTATAGAGTATTCTTGAAATTAAAATTATTTGAATTGGATTTTGAATAGAATTGAATTTCAAAATTTCCTATAATTGATGTCTTTATTAATCAATTGTATATATATTATGGTGATTATATATGTTTTTTTTAGCCTTAAAATAATAGCAATTGAAGACTTCAAGCTACTTGTTTCACCGATAGTGTGCAATATAATTAGTCTTCTAAGTTCTTAACCGTAATAATTTCATGAAAATTTAAACAATCCAAGACTTGAACACTACGTTTGTATAGAGATAAATTCCCTTATTTAGATACATGATTACTGATTAGGGGAATGAATACTATCCCTTCTTTCCCCTTTCCCTCCTCCCATCTCTTTTCCCTTTCTTTCTCTTCTATGGTGTTATCCAAACATAGTGTAAATACAAACAAAATAAAGCAACTCACTTTGCAAATCAAGGATGTTATCAATTATCATGCTAATAACTTTTGTAGACCCCGGCCCAAATTAAATACTCCCTCCGTCTTTTTTTACTTGCTACATACGGACCAAAAAGCTCTCACATATTTTGGTCCAATATAGCAAGTAATTAAAAACAGAGGAAGTAACTATATATGTTATGTATGTTAACTTTCGTATATTAGCTAGTATGTACTTCACTTTTGTAATTAATTTACCAATCGTCAAATAGCTTAAAAAGGTTGGTAGCTAACTTATTAGTAAGATGATCGAGTTGACACACTAATCTGCAGCATTAATTAATTACAACATTAAACACAAAGAAACATTGTATTGCTTCTTTTCGCCTGATCGAGGTACGTAGGAGATCCATTAGGTCCCACTTTTTTTAATTAGTTTTCTTTAAAATAATAACATGTGTTCTACGGAGTACATACATATAAATATAATTAACAAAATCAACAATAATAGCGATCAATTAAATAGGTCCAATCATACTTGATTAGATAATACTATACGGAGTGGTTTTGAGGGCGGCCATTATTGGATTGTTTAGTAGAAGCAGTCATGTGGCTACCCGTATAGTACTAGATCGATTGATTAATGGCTTACCTGTACTATATATGCATCATCAATCTCTTCACTATATGACTATTGTATGTGTTGCCTGTACTATTGCATGACCACTTCACACTTATGACTGACTTGTATTAGTTTTGAGTATAGTTCCTTATGACCTGATGATGATCTGCTCATCTCTTATCTCTTAATCTAAAAACTGGCTATTATGGGTTCAGTACATGTTCAAGTGTTTAATTTATTGGTGTTTATTATCCGTCATAAAATCATCCTCTCTCTATATTTGAAGAGAGATTAAGTTCCGTCATGCACCATTGCCCTTGTTTTGTTTTCCCTCCCCTATCTCACATATATATATATCTATATCATTCATGACCATGCAGTATTCTATCTTACAATCCGAAAAAAATGTCATTGAAATTGCATTTAATTAAGTAAGATGGTTATCTTATAATAATACAAAACTGATTGGATAAAAAACGACCTACTAATTAGTTCTTAACAGCTTAACTTTTGGTTTTTAACGAGTAATAGTTCTATAATTACTCTTAAGAATTTACGAACTTCCAATGTGTTAGAATGGATTAACACTTGGTAGAAACAACTTTTCTACAATAATAGTCAAGCTCAAAATAAGATTAACAACTTTTGATATTATTTTAATATAAGATAAACTTTTATATGTAGTATTTGACAATGAGTTCGGATAACAAGAGATTAATATTCAAATACTCTTTAACAAAATAAACCTAAAGATATACAATCTACTTTTGTTTGAAAGGCATACACAATCTACTTCATATAAGATAGTCCGTATAATTGTAGGAAAAAATAAGAGCAAAAGAAAAAAAAAATAATAATAATAATAATAATAATAACATGCCTTAAATATATATATATATATCTGCGGGCCGTTGGCTCTAAAAAAAAAAAAAAAGAATATACTCCATATACTCGTAAAAGTTTTTGTGATAAAGACATAAAAATTATTGTCATATTAAATTTATATATAAGAGCTAGCTGATTGTTATACAAACTATTCTTTATTCCCAACAAAATTTTGAAAACATGAATTATAATCAATATCACTCAAAATCATTCATCTTTATGTTCCTCATATTACTACTTTACTACCTTAATAATCTACCACTTGCAACAGCACAATACACCTTCTCAAGCTCGGACGCCACACAAAGACACTATTTTATTGCCAGTCTAGTATTATCCGGCATTGCCGTGGTCACGTTTACACTGTACTTTGTCAGCTACATCTACATCAAGTGTTATCGCCAGGCCAGAAGGGCCAATAATGGGCCTGATACTCGGGCCCCCGTTGGGCTTGACCCATCAGTCATTAAGACTTTCCCGGTGTTTGTGTATACTGATGGGGTCAAGCCCAACAAGGGCCCGGTAGAGTGCGCGGTTTGCTTGGCTGTGTTTGAAGAGGGTGAAACCCTACGCAACCTGCCCAAGTGTAGCCACGTGTTTCATGTTGAATGCGTGGATCCTTGGCTGAAAAACCACGCCACGTGCCCGTTGTGCCGGGCTTGTCTTGTTCCTCAGCCCGGTGATCAGGCCCGTATGGCATCGGGCTGTGTTGCGGGTTATGGGTGTCCAAGTAGAGAAGTCAACGAGGTGCGAAACGACGCTGTTGAAGCCAGGAGAGAGGAAGTCGTGGTGCAGATAGGTGGATATTCTGAAGTGGGAGTCAACAGGACACGTGGCGAGGTTTGATGGGTTGAACAGTGAGGAATGGTCAACGGATGTACATAAGGGTTTGGATCGATAAATTTTTGCACAAATTTTAATCAAAATTAAGAATTTATCTTGAAAAAAAAAAAGTTAAGATTTTGGATTGGGTTGAACATTTGAACGGCCAAGGAAAAATTCCCAAAATTCGGGTGCATTGATATACAAGCATGTAAATATTTAATTAGAAGGAGTTTTATTTTATTTTATTTTATTTTTTTTCCCAACATATTCATGATGACCTTTTGATAAAATTCGAATTTGAAGCTTATTTTTGAGTGTTTAGGTTTCAGCCCCTTCTAATTATTGTTGCGGGGATTGAATACAAATTCTCCCTTACAACTAGAGTCTCAATCATTGCAGCACCAACAATTGGTATATACGATGGTTATGAATTATGAGATAAAAGTAGGGATGGCAACGGGTTGGATTCGTATTGGATTATGTAGGATCCGACTCCATCTCCGATTGTAGTCGGATTATTTAAACGGAGTCGGAGGTGGATTTTTCATGGCGGAGTCGGAGCGGATTTTTTCTTTCGGATGCAGTCGGAGTCGTACGTAGCAGAGTGATTGCCAACTCTAATGATAAGTTGATAGCCATTTAGTAGCGGCCATATATGTGCATTTTTAGTTATATTAACACATAAATTATAGTTTTATTAGTTTAATAGAAATAATGATAATGAAAATAAAATAAATGTCAATAATTATTATTATACCTAAGTAGAAAAATAAAAGGCGGAGTCGGATTAATTGTCGATAACTCGGATTATTTTTAGCATTCGGCTTCGACTTCGACTTAAACTCGAAGTCGTATTTTTTTAGCGGAGTCGGAAGCGGATTATGTTGAGGCGGATTCGAAGGCGGATTTTTTTCTCGGAACGGAACGGAGTAGGGTCGGACTCGACCTGAACTGCCATCCCTAGATAAAACAACGTTGATATGACATCCTAATTGTTCAACATGTTGTGATTCTCTTTCAATACAAATATTGAAGAAACAAGCTCCATACTAAACGTATGTTATTTTTACTTGAATTTCACTTACACGTATGTAAACTTGATTTTACCTTCCATAAGTCCTGAATTTTATTTTATTTAGATCCCACACTTTTTTTCTTAGAGTCAATTTTCACCCGCTAGTTAATTACAATTGGAATCGATCACTATAGGATTATTACTACTAAAATTATAAACTTTTTAGAATATTAGGATAGGATAAGACCGCTAGCTAAAAACTATGCATGTACGTAGTAATCAAAAGATTGGGCAAACTATTATTTATATCTTTATAACAATGCAAATAAAAATTGATAATTGGGGGAATCGGTAAAATATATGAGATCTCTCCTAGTTGATATTAAGTATATACTGTGTATGATATTATAAAATAGGTAGTTAGACATGTTATTTTGGACTGAAATTATTGGCACTTGAGCTTGGTTCGGTTCATCTCATCTCCATTATGATTAGGCCCATCTTTTGGACTGAAAGTTTTGACACTTCAGTTCAGTTCAGCTCTATTCAGTTCAATTCATCAGTTCATCTCCATTATAATTCAGTTCAATTCAGATACGTTTCAGTTCAAAAGAACATGCCTTTAGTTTATTATATTAACTAGATTAATACTCTGGCGTTACACGCTTTCGAGAAAAGAATCAAATATAATTTTGTTATATATATATCAAATTAGTGATACTAGTGAAAAGTAATCAAAGGCAAAAAAAATTAGGTAAAAGTTATTGATATTAAAAAACTTATAATTAAATACCTAAAGAGCGAGTATATATTAAAATACTAAGTTAAAACAAAAATTAAAAGAATAATTCTTTTTTGAAATTCATTATTATATAGTATGAGTTCATTTTGATTTTCATAGTATTATATAGCTTAAATTAATTGAAAATTTTAATTAATTGAAATTTTCTTTTTAACTAACTTTTTTTTAGGCGTAAAAAATTTGATGACAAATTGGCACTTAATTGGCATGAGGTGGATTAGTGATTTTTATTTTAATTATTAGCGGTATATATATTTATCGTCAATATATTTTTTTTGACATGAAACAATAAATATCATCATATTTTATATTTATATTTAATTTACACCTAATGAAGAATTATCGCTCTACAATTTAATTGATAATTATACCGAAACTAGTTGGATATATACCGAGAATTGCTCTTTTAAATAAGGAGAATTCTTAAACTATATATCACAGGATATGATGGTTAGGCTAATATATCAAGTAGCTTTTTAGTAAAATTGCTCATCATACTCAACAAAAATGTCACCCAATTATATGCCACTGTCTACAATATTGTCATCTGATATATTTAACAACCATATCACTGTGATAGGCTATGAAAATCCCTTTAATTAAAATCAAGTTGAGCAAAATTGGCATATTATTAAATATACCGAAACTATTAAGATGATATTCATCAATATCATATTTCGTCCATAAGGTTCGTAATTTTGCAAAATTAACATTTTATTTAATTTTGATTAATTTGTATAGTTATTTTGATTTCTTTCGTAAATGCTGCACGATTTTTGTATTAATAAATTAATTTATCTGACTAAAAAAAATAGTTGAGTACTCTTTGATTCCCTCGGTGTTGGCGTTAATAAAAATTATTGCCTATAGTTGATAATAATTAGATCATTCGATAGAGCAAAAGTTGAGTTAGGACCACCAAAAATAACAACTTTAATGTCTAGTCAAAGTAAACGATTTTGCTTGATCCAAAATGGTCTTACACTCCATTTGAAATTTCGTAGCAATGGACTAACTTAATTCGTTATGTAGACTGAATGTTCCATTTTCTGTCATTTTTGTCGCAAGTTCTAGAAAGCAATGCCTTTCTCTTCACTTGGATCCAAAAATATATATAATGAAAAATAGTGTCAACTCAATTTGAATGTTCTTGTATACTTTTGGTAATCTCATTATATTGTTATTCCAAAACATTTCATCAATTATAACTACTTAATTGAATTAAGCTCTAGAATTTAATTTCCTTCTCGCCCTACCAAATACTAATATTTGCAACAATATGAGGTTCTACATCACATTATTTTTAGTCCTTTCTTTGTTTTGCAACCCTCTATTACTTGTACGAGCTCAATACTTTAGTGTTGATGGTCATCAACATCAGTCACATAGCTCGAAGTTGAATACATTGAATGCGAGTTTATTCGTGTTATTAGTGATTTTATTGTTCTACATAGCTTATAGGTATTTTGATCGCTACTGCCAGCAACGGTGGTGGGCACATGAAACAGCTCGCCAGGCCCAACTCGGGCTTAACCCGTCTATCCTAGAGAGATTTCCTGTTTTCATGTACTCTGAGGTTTCGGAACTTGGAGTTCATCACAATAAGGGCCCAATGGAGTGTGCGGTGTGCTTGAGCCAATTTGAGAAAGATGAGAAGCTGCGTAAGTTGCCCAAGTGTGAGCATATGTTTCACCTTGAATGTGTGAACCGCTGGTTAGCGGGTCACACTACTTGTCCATTGTGTCGAGCAGAACTCGCTCCTCGGCCTGATGACTCAAGCCAAGCGAGACCAAATTGTGCCAATGAACCGGGGAGTGGGTCAAGGGGGGAGGCGGTTAGAGCGACAGTAGACGATGTTGTGTGAATGAGCTGAGATCAAGAGAGAATTAGAGTAAACAAAAGTTCATGAATAAGAAGATAGTTGACTACAAGATTTCAAGTATTCCAATTACTATTCTCGTACAAAATAGTCCCTATCTTACACAATAGGGGACGAAATTTTACTTTTGAGCTAGCTGCGTTGACAGGCGCTTCATATTATCTTTGAGGTTTTTTTAGATGCTAGTGGTTGTAAATTGTAGATTATTTTAAGATGGAAGTATTTTCTTTGCTCCTAATTAAGTGCTAACAGTACAATTTAACCCATTTTTGGCAGTTTAACATAAATACCCTTACTTTTAACAAAACGCGCACATGTTATGTTGCTTTTATTATTCTATCTCTCTCTTTTTTTTTTTCTATTTACATGAGGAAATATAAGTAATTTTGTATGCTTTTTAGGTACTTCAAATTGGATGAATGATTGTTAAATACGGATTAGAGAGTTGACCTTATAAGGTCTTGGAGGTTTTACCTTAAAATTACATAACAATAAGAAGAAAAGCTCTCAACTTTATAAAATATTTAACTTCATCTCAATTTATGAATGTAGGACAATCACATGTGAGTTTCAAAAATTATAGTGATTTTTCCATCTATGTTGGAGCCTAATAAGTTGTCTGCATAGACTAAAGATCAAACATTAACAACCATACATCATACATATTTCTTCCTACTAGATATTCAACAGTACAATCAATAGTTGTTGGCGAAGATAGGGTAAAAATATTATTTTAATTTAAAGGTAAAGTTATTTAATATTTAATTTACAGTTAGTTCGACACTTTTACGTATTAAATGTGATTTTTAAATATGGTATTATCTATTTAATAGTTTTCTCACTTCAAAAATTATGTAAAAAGGCAAGTATTAGTATTTTTGAGGCTAATATAGAGTGTGGAGCGTCTTAATGTCACCTACTACTCATGGTAAAACCAAGGCAAAAACAAGACAGAGCCCGATAAAGCTCTTCCAAATCAGAAAACGAAGAATATAATTCATATATTTATGGGTTCCAAAAAAAAGCAGTTTAATAATGTGCCCCTACGGTAAAAAGAGCCCCCCCCCCCCAACAAGTTTCTCAGGGTTTGACTGGTCATAAGTGTGCCCTTTTTGGAAAATTGTGTAAAAAGGGAGTATAACAAGTTTTTAGTAGTTGAATTGAATGTGAGATATTATCCAAGAGTCACCAACAAATCATGTGAGAAATACAAGGAGAAAACAAGACGCAGCTCGGGACACCACCCTTCGGAAAGCCAAAAACAAAGGCTATAGTTCACAGTTTTCGAAGGCTCTGAGGCACTAAAAAAATTGTCGAAAAAAATATATGGTGTCCTTAAGGTCAAAACATGGCCCTCTTACAACTTGTCAGGGTTCAAAAGACCGTAAGAAGGTCCCGATAATGAAAAAGACAAGTATGCCCTGTCTTTTTCGAAAACCTATATAGGGAAAGTAAGACAGGGCTTCCTAGGAACAAAGATAGATATAGATAACGTCTAATTAGCTATTTAGCTATTAAAGCTTATTATTATTAGAAGCGTAACATGTTTTTAGAGTCTAAAAATGATCATGGATGGGTTATCCCGAGGTTGTATAAACAAGTGAGTAAAGTTTGGGGCGATAAAAATAATGGAGCCTCGAATGGCCCTCAAAAATCTAAAAATAAAGGCTATAAGTCACGCCTTTTGGGGTTTGGAGGACCCGATAAAATATTGTGCTAAAAATTTACATGTTGATCGCCAAACAAGGGAAGTCCCCTATATAGTTGAAATTGGCTAGAAAGCTAACATGTATCAGGAAAATAAGAAATAGCCTTTTCCGATATTTTCGGAGGATTTTGAAAAAAATGGAAAACATTTGCGATTTTTAAATTACGTTTCTAGAAAGTTTACTAACTAATTTTTAGTCCCCTATATAAGTTTTTGTGCTTTATAGACCGTTAGAGGCTCACACTTCCGGACCATTTATATATCCACTCATACAAATGTTATACGAATGGCTATTTTATTTTCTCCAAGGGCCGGTTTAGATTTGTCAATTTTCCACTTCTCTATTAATATAGGCTCTAAATGATTAATGAATGTGAGCTATGGCTCCTTAGCAAAAATTATAACAATATAAATTTAAAGATTCAAATTTATTATTATTATTTTATATTTATTTTTTCCAAATCTATTGAACTTGTCAACAGTGAGGTCATTCTTTGCAGTGGCAGTGACAAAGACAGCAATTTAAAAAGTTCAAAATTATGAACCATTTATTATTAATAACCTACCGTATCTGTTTTTTACGTGATATGATAATGACATATATTACCCCAAATTTCTTGCATCTGTCTCATAATTCGTAGCTTGTACATATGCTTCGTTTATAAATAATGATTAAAAAAAAAAAAAAGTCAATTAACAGCATAGGACTAGAATAATATACAATCCTTTTTGAGAATTGATAGTTTCGGAATCCCAAATCAAAACTTTGAATGTTAAAATGTTTTTTGTTGATAGTAAGGCTTTGCCTTTTCTAATATATGTGTGCTCAACAAGTTTGTCATAAACTCGATTTATTATATTAATTATCCGAATAGGCTTTTCGCCATCTATCATCAATTATAACCTTCCCAATCCTGTGACGATGTGCATCTGACTGTTAACTAATTTAATTAGTTCGAATAAAATACTCATTGATTTAGGTTATATTATGTTGCCAATCAGATAACTCTCACGAGTAACATAACTATTTTTTATGCAACAAATAAATTTGTAATGAACTTATGGTTTTAATCAAGTTAATTATTTTTTTAAGCATGATCAAGTGACGTAGATAACCAACCGTTCAACGAATTAACTAACTAAATATTTGATCGTTTAAGTTTTCATCTGTTGTTTACATTACTTTGTACACATAATAATAAGACATAGCTCATATCAACTCCATTAATTCCATCATGATATTATCCATATATCTTCACCAAAAGCCTTACTACAATGTACCTACATCATTTCTCTATGTAGTATTATTTATCCTCTATCCTCTACTAGTATTGGCACAAAATCATGATAATCACAGTTTCCAAACAGCATCGAACCCTCTTATTTTGGGATTCGTGTCGGCGATAAGCACCATCATTGTGGTTGTTATGATCATCGTCCTTATCCTTTGCTGGCAATCCCGCAGATGGCGCAGAGTACGTGCTCATAGTGCTGGGGCGGGCTATCGGGCTAGTGTCGGGCTTGACCCATCTATTGTGGAGAGTTTCCCCGTCTTCAAGTACTCTGAGGTGTCGAGTCTTGGGGCCCATACTGGCCCGCTGGAGTGTGCAGTATGTCTGAGCCCGTTCCAGCATGAGGAAAAGCTCCGCCTGTTATCCAAGTGCAACCATGTCTTCCACGTGGAATGCTTGGACCCCTGGTTGAAGGGTCACTCCACGTGTCCTCTTTGCAGAACTAACCTTACACCAGAACACATGGAGTTGGATGAGGTCGGCGAATCTGCTGGTCAGATAAACAGGCCGGAAGGCGAGGTAAGCGAAGATGGAGATGGAAATGAAGTGGTTGAGGATAGGGTTGACATTGAGGAGGGGAATATTAACAAACACAAGAGGTGGAAGTCAACGGGACACGTGGTTGAATCTAATAGGAATGAAGAGGAATGTTGGAAGAGGTACACCCTGCTACTGTTACCGAAGGAAGAAAGGTTGGTGAAATTTGGTCGAACTAGAAGTTCTCTCTAAATAATGACGGATAGTCCAAAATTATGTGCATATTCATGCATGTTTTATAACAAAATGGCTTGCATTGTCATATGTTTTATCTGATTTGTATAAGGAAAATTTTGTATTTTGGATTCAAAACTAACTACATTGGATTGAGTCGTTAATAATTTGGCCGATAATCATGTAAGTTATATATGAATGTTATTTTGGGTATAGCCGATATAGTAAGCAAATTAAATTAGGCTTTTGCGCGAGGCCTAATTAATCGAATGATGATATGTTTGTATTTTGTAGGCTACCTTTGTACCTGTATGGCTCTATCACTAATTCATTAATCTGCTACATATTCACTGTGTATGCTGACATTGCTGAGTGTGGTGGTTTTAAACATTTGTCGGTTGGGCTATTAACTATAAATCTTTTATGCTGCCAGACCATGCCTTAGATTGATTTTTTTTTTTTTGGATTGTCATCCTTATTTCCTCGGAGATATTTCAGTAAAGTGAGCATTTCGCATTCCCATGACTTTTTATGACCTTTTCAACGCTGCTTAAGGTTTCTATTTTGACCAAATGAGCAATATGTAAACATTCTGGCAATTTCTTTTCCTGGACCCCGAAGCCTTAAAAGTATGTGAATTATAGCCTTTATTTTTGGCTTACAAAGGGTTGCCTGAGCTCTGTCTTGCTTTCCCCCAATTTTTTTACCGCATGTCCTTGGTCACTATAAGGCTCCACACGATTAGTTTTAGCTTCTAAAAACTTATTATTAACCCTCTTTTTGTGGAAATTCTGAATAAGGGAATAATAGCTCTCCTGAGACTTCCTTATGGCCTTTTCAACATCGATTAACAGCTTCTCAGTGCTCCTATTTTGACCAAGCGGGTTTTGTGTAAACTTTATGGCAATTTTCTTCCAGGTTCCCAAAACCTTAGAAACCAATGAATTATAAACTTTGTTTTTGGCCTTCGGAGGGCTACTTCGGACCCGTCTTGTTTTAGCTCTATTTTTTTTTCTTACCAAGTGTTCAACATCACTTCAAGACTCAAGGCTCTTAAAACTTAATTGGCTTACAAGCATTATCTAAGCTGGGTTGTTGTTGGCTGTGCTTGCATTGGTGCACAGGCTTTAGGCGAAGATGTTCATCAAGCGGGATCTAATGTCACACTACTTGTCCACCATGTTAAGCTGACCTTGCTTCTCGATTAGTGATAGGAAGAAAGTTAACTAAAGCATGTTTGAATACAACAAAATGGAGGGAAAGAAAGGGATGATGTTTTCTCCATTTGGATAACAAAAATTGGAAGTGAGGGAATTGGGAGGAAAAGAAATAGAAAGAAATTGTTTCCTTCCGTTCTTCAGAAACAAATCCTTCCAAATTTGAAAAGTTTTGGAAGGAAAATCACAGCATAATCCTTCCAACCCATCCAAAATAACACTTATGCATTGCTCTCCTTTGCAATTCTGCTATGCCGTGAGTTTCAAATGAGATTTTTTATTTTTCTATTGGATCTCTCTTGCCTATCTCTTTTACTCTCTCTTTCTTTCTATAATCTATACTATCCAAATGAGCGAAATTGTTTTCTTCTTCTTTTTCCTTCCTCCACCTCCCCATCTTTCCTCCTCTTCCTTTCATTCCAAAAATTGTAAAAGTCCAAAGCCATCCGCGTGCATTTGGATGATCATAATTCAATACACTAGCTATAAATAATACTCCGAACTATGAAAGTCTGATCTATATATTCAACAAGAAGATTAGATTAATTAATATATATGCAGTACATCCCTACTTGCCTTTACAGCCTTCCCAATCATATGAAAACATGTATGCATTGGCAGATTCAGGGGAAATTAACAAAGTATTAATAAGTCTATGTTAATAAGCTTGTTTTCAATATATATTAGACGACCTTATTGAACTTTCATGATCCATTTACCATTACTCCTATTTACGAAGTATACGTTAGGTTGTGTACTTGGCCGTAGGACCTCCGAGGCTCGGAATAAAACCTGAGTCGTTATCATTATAACTTAAAACTAAGGAAGACAACTTCTCACATTTACGGAGTCATAATCATTTATATGTACCTAACTAGATCTTTGATCATGCTAAGTTTTCACTTGTTCTTCTATCTTCGATCCTTACATTTTCCCCTTAAATTTATGTTAAGGGTACGGTATTAATTCCATCATGATGCTTTCCATTATTCACCACCACAAACCTTACGTACTATAATCATGCACCTACTTTATATACTTACATTATCATAGTGATCCTTGTTTCTCCACTATTAGTCACGGCACAATATGGCAGTAACAATTATGAAGCAGGAGCGAGCCCTGTCGTCATGGGAGTAGTGATGGCCATCGTCATTGTCTTCGTGGTTATTATGTTCATCCTCCTCAATGTTTGCTGTAAATTTGAAGTAGAGGGACAAGCTAGGGCCAACAACGATATAGGTTATCGGACTAGTGTTGGGCTTGATCCTTCCGTTGTAGAGAATTTCCCGGCCTGTATTCAACTACTCTGAGGTGGCAGCCAGTTCTGGCCCGCTGGAATGCGCTGTGTGTCTGAGCCCATATGAGCTTGATGAGAAACTACGCTTGCTGCCCAAGTGCAACCATGTATTCCACGTGGAATGCTTGGACCCCTGGTTTAAGGACCACTCCACGTGTCCTCTTTGTCGAGTTAACCTAGTGCCGGAAACCAATGACTTAGATGGAGTTGAATCAGGCCAGGTTGGCGGGCCAGGAGGTGAGGTCAACGAAGGGGGTAACAATGATAATAATTTGCTTGAGATGAGGGTGGACATTGAAGGGGGACATATTGGGAACCACAGGAGGTGGAAATCAACGGGACACGTGGCGGAGGCTGGAATGGTTAAAGGAGAATGTTGGAAGAAGTACACGCTAGTGTTACCAGAGAAAGAGATAAAGAAATTTGATAAGGTAACAAACAAATTTAAAAGAAGTAGAAGTTCAATCTAGATTATGGAGAGTTTGATATGTGCAAGTTTTTGTTTAAAAAGAGAGTTGATACAATGGTAGACTGTTGTCTTATATTTTATATGAATATTGTATAATAGCGTTGATATCTGTCATCCTTTTAATTTGTACTTAACATATATATGATAAGTTTAATTTTTTGTATAGTTCTGTGAGACCTTATAAGCTAGAAGCCTAGAAAGATAATCATTCAAGTTTATGGCTAGAAAATAGAAGAAAGCTAAGCTTAATTGTATTCAGGAAATATGCATAATCGACTGATATGCTACACACTCCAGAAGTCTAGAGTAATAAGCGATCGAATTGGAATGGGTAGAATGGTAGCTTTACGACTATCAGCAAACTATGGATTGCAGCGAAAATTAAAACCTTTTAGGCTGAGTTACTATACTACTATGTTACTGAACTTTGAGCCACCAATGCCGCCACTAGCCCCAAATGACCAACTAGCTAGAAGGCCACGAAATCTGTATTGTAGCGAAACTCGCTGGGATCTTGTTGGCAGTGCTCAGTCGTCCACATTTAAAGGCAGTTGGTAAGCAGGTGGAGAAATGTCCGGCTTTGCATAGTAGCGAACTCCATATTAATTCCATCAATTTATGGTGTTTTTATATATGACTAGCTAGCTAGTAGCACCAATATATATATATATATATATAT
>PYUH01000009.1:3610891-3663595 GCA_016808085.1 Suaeda aralocaspica
TATATATATATATATATATATATGACTAGCTAGTGCCCAGAGTTCCAACATATACCACCTTCGACCTTGATTGGTTGACATCTAAAAGCATAAGCAATTACAATTGCCTAGGAAGTTTAGAAGACCATGTGTTTTGTTGATAAAAGCATAGGAATTTAAACTTACTAGGAAGTTTCATTTCCTACAAAGTGATGAAAATAACTTACCAAGGTCCTCCTTGCTAACTTAAAATTCCCATGGAGAATTTTAAATCCCATCATTTAACCATGCAAAATTTCTTATGTCCAACGAAATTAGCAAGAGAAAAATTTACCCATATTTTCCATGGAAAGTTATTTCCCATGTTATTAATGGGAGTCTAGCAGGAGACTAATCTTAATCTCAATAATAAAAGTAATTGTACTATTTAACAAATAAAATATCAACTATCAACTTAACCTTTTTGTTGATTTGATCAGTTAATAGTTTTACTTCTCAAGTCTTTACAACCAAATATTTGAAAACATCCATGTTAATTACTTTAGAACTCTCCTAACTTATATTAGCATTATTTTATATATGTCAAAGCCGTCACATAGTCATATTACTAGTTCAATGGCCATTCATGTGTCCCAAACTTCAAATTCAATCACCGTACCCTTATCAACAAGATGTTTTCAAACTACTTATACTAATCTAATTAATAATCATTTAAACACAAAGTTGTCATTTGCTTGCAATTTTGGTCAATACTCAATACATATCTCTCTTATCCTCGCATTATTTTGTACAACATAACACATATAACTTCCTATCTATATATATTTCATGTCAACTCTTTTATCTCCATCATAATGATGTTCGCCGTCATTCTCCACCCAAAACCTTACTATGGCAAGGATGCACCTACGACACTATGTTGTCTCTACATTGTTTTTTTTCTTGTCTTTCCTTCACTAGTAAGTGCACAACATCATGAAAAACATCACAGTGGTTTTCGAGGATCATCAGACCGTCTTGTCATTGGATTCGTGTTGGTGATTGCTGCTATGTTTGTGGCTGTGGTATATATCGTCGTTAACCTCTGGTGCAAATCGCAAGTAGGGTTCCAAATGGGAGCCCGCGACATTCAGGGTTATCCGGCAAGTGTTGGGCTTGACCCTTCCGTTGTTGAGAGCTTCCCCGTGTTCAAGTACTCTGAGGTGGAAGCCTATCGGGCTCATTCTAGCCCGTTAGAGTGCGCTGTGTGCCTGAGCCCGTATGAGCCCGATGAGAAGCTACACTTGTTACCCAAGTGCAACCATGTTTTCCACGTGGAGTGCTTGTACCCCTGGCTAAAGGGCCACTCTACGTGTCCTCTATGTCGGATTGATCTAGTGCCGGAAAAAGGTGAGTCAAGTCAGCTCGAATCAGGCCAAGTCAATGGGACAGGAGGCGAGGTCAACGAAATAGGGAACGATGATAATAATGTGCTTGAGTTGAGGGTTGACATTGTTGAGGAGGGACATATTAGAATATTAAGGAGGTGCAAGTCAACGGGACACGTGGTGGAAGCTGAGAAGGGAGAAGGGGAATGTTGGAAGAGGTTCACACTATTATTACCAGAAATGGAAAGAAAAAAATTTGGTGACATAACGAACAAGTTCAGAAGAACTAAAAGTTCTCTTTAGATAGTTATGGAGGGTTTATTTAATTATGTTCATACAAAATACACATACTTATCCGATTTGTACATATAGAAAAGGCATTGAGAATTAAATATTCAATATGTTGTCCTTGACTTTATTGTAAATAATATTAACCTTTTGTTATAGAAAAATGGTAGAAAGTTTTGACACCAATCCAAATGCTATTCATTTATCTTATACTTCATTGTCTTTAGTTTATTTTTTGTATCAAATAATAATAAAAAAAAAAAACTTATTGTATTTGTTTCGGGAAAATAATATGTGCCAAGATGGACCTTGGTTGATTGAAGAATACTTGAAATTGGGTTACGAATCCTTGGGATGAAGTGATCCCACACAATTAACATACACGGTAAGCTTGCCTCCAGGATGTGTTCAAGTAACGGCCCTTTTATGTCCAAGTCAACTTATATGCAATTAAAATGCTAGAGAGCAAATGCTTTTGTGCAAGTAATTAATTCTTGATGCCTATAAATAAATACTTTTGGAGAGAATAAACGACAGATAACCTATGAGATATAGTATACCGGTTAATGGGGTTTATTTAGGGAGATGGCTTGAACAAGATGACTCTCTTGAGTTGACCATAATGTTATTTACTAGGTAAAACTTTTTGGTACCCAAACACTATTTATAGTGAATAAGTCATGCAATCATAGATTATGTGAGACCTTAAACAAAATGATCATGCAGATATATATGAACAACTTTAATAACATCCAAAAAATATTCAATTCAGTTTTCTTGTACACCAATTGGAATATGTGGAAAAAACAACGGGGATGGAAGGTGTATAGGAAGAATCTTTAGGTGAATCTCTAATAAAAAACTAAATGACGGTGGTAGGTGAAGATAGTACCGTAGATTATAATACAAGAAAACAATGTGCATAAGAAAACAATGTGCATATTGAACTTGATATCACTGTATCAGACTCCATATATAAAAAAAAAGTGTCGTGTGTAGAGTGCTAATTCACAAAGGGAAGAAATTAAGGTTTAATGGAATAATAAATTAATAACGTCCCTCGATTGAAGTCCCTGCTCTCATGGTCCTTTAATCATAAGTAATTTGTATTTTGGACGATAGTTTAATAAAAGATGCAATTTGTTATAAATTACTCATATATGGTGGATCTACATCAAATCATCAACTATCCCCTTGACTTCACACATACATGATAATAACTCTTTAATATTCTTTAGAAGTTACTAGTTATTTATGTGTATAAATATTTTTGATTAATGTAAAAATGATACATATAGTAGTCCATCTATCTATCTTAGACTAATACTTTATTTCTTCATTTTTAGATCCAACTTTCCCTTATTCTCCAATTTTGGATTTTAATGATTGTTTACACATAAAATTAGGTAAAACCTATCTATTAGCCAGTGGAATAATGCAATTGTTATACTATCTCAGTTATTTTTATTTGCTGCATATTGATTTTCTGCACTATTCACGTTGCAAATTTGACTCAATTTGATGTTTGATAACTAAGGAAAAATATAATTATAAGAGATCTTATTTGATTCGTCTAATCGTCTCAATATATATTTTTCAAATATATGATTTTTATAATATTTATTAAACCAAACTAGTGATATTAATATTATAAGTTGAAAGTGTTATATAATATATGTATTTAGTGGATGCCCATTATACCCCTATGATTATCCTAGTATATTCTAGATACTAGGTGTATAATTCTCTAAGGAAACCCTAATTGTTTCCCATGTCTATATATATATATGTATGTACTCCCTTATGAAATAATAACATGAATACATATCTATTCTGTCCTACAAATACTCTCTACTACTTAAACCCTATTTTCTATAACACGTTATCAGCACGAGACTCTGAATGAAGTTATTTGGTCGAATCAATCTATTCACAAATATTGCTCACCAAAAGTACATTACCACGCTAAAAACATAATTGAAAAAAAAAACAATAAAAAAAAAAACATCACATCGCCTTCTTCCCCCCATTTCTCTGCACTACTTTGCCACAACAATAACTTGCTTCAAAGATTAACAGGTAAAAACCCTTCTTTTATAACTTCAAATTTCAATCAATTAACAATTTTAATTACATTTCATCATATTAATCTCCTCTTTAATTTCACTTTTTAATTGATAATCTTTCATTGATCATCATTTTTCATTTTTCATTTATCTCAGAATCTAATTCTCTAAAACCCCTTTTTTCTTTGGAATCGTATTAATTTTAATATTTTTATATCACCCCATCTGGGATTTCTGTGATTTTCTCCATTTTTTGGGTGTTTTGAAATTTATAACATCTCTGCTTCATTTCCACGCAAAAGGGTATAATTTGATTTTTGATTTGCTGTTAATTTTATTGGATCTGATCAAATTATTTTATCGCGAATTTCGAATTATTGATATCATTTTGTTAGTTTTATGATTAATTTGTGCATGAACTATTGTTGGGTTTTGTTTAAAAAGCTTAAATTTTTTGGCCTTTTAATTGTGTTATGCTAAAACTATTAAATACATAATGTGTTTTTGGTGTTTAGTTTTATGTTTATTGCTGTAACAATTTTATGTTGTGCTATAATATTGAAAAAGCTATGATTTTGATTGATTGGTATATGTATATGATTATATGAATAGCATTATATGATATGATGGAAAATTGTTTCAGTTAGCTGCTTGTAAGTTCTAACTGGCTAGTAGTTTAGAGGTTGAGGTTTGACTGTTCGACGAATCGGTAATACGTTGGTGGATGAGTTGTTTGATTGGTGATGTTGTTTGATTTCAACTTGATGAATAGTAGTATTTACAATTGGTTGGTTAGAATTTTGTACATGGATATATGCTACTGGTATCTATTTGCTTGTACATTGCCGGCTTTCGAGTTATTGATCAAAGTGAGGTTTTGCCATACAAAGGGGTTTCTTTGTTAATTGCAAAGCTCGCGATGTGCTCATATTGTATTGCTTTGTAGGCTATGGTTGTGCAAATTGTACAAAGTTAACCATTACACAAACTATAACATCATTTCATCAATCAACGCAGTAATGCATTATATGGCATTCGTGAATGTGGGAATTTTTTTTATCCTTTTAGTGATTAGCATTTGATTTAGGCTAAAGTATATGGCATTCGTAACTGCATAAATTTTCCTCATTCATCTGTTATAATTCATTATGCTTGATATCCATATTATATTGTATTGAAGAAACTTTATCTCTATGGTTGTAGTTAGGGTAATAAAGGAAAACGGAAGTTATATACTTATATCTTGCATTATATATTTATATCATAGCATATGGTTATAGTCTCAGGATTTTCATCTACTATTAATGGGTAGCCTTATGCCCTTATATTTGTCTTGGATTTATCTAATTGTGGCGAATGTGTGTGATGTCTCATATTGTTGAGTTATGGACAATGTAGCTTGAGTTTCACATATTGTCATTGCATAATATTGATCTATGGTTACAAATAAACAAGGATTTAGAGTCATTAGACAATAATAATCTCATTTCCAACGATTGATTTCACAAAGCAATTACCAAAACACTTAAATTTCATCATTAGTATACCACTCACTATATTTTTTGAATTATTTAATTGCAATTTAATTTAGTTATGTTGCATAATTATGTTTAATTTAATTGTTGTTTCTAATTCTTATATATGTAATTTTAGCTTTTTATTTCATTGGACTTAGCTATTATACATAATGCTATGATGTACTTTGTGTATATCTTGTTTACAAATTTTGCTTTTTAATTAATGGTGAGTCGCCAAGCCGAGCTATATATATAAAGTTACATATATGTATCACAATATGGATGAGATGTATGTTTTAATATATAAAGGGCTATGAACTAAATTTTATCTTTGTAGATGCTTGTGATTTTGTTTTTAGTAATATATTTGTATGATGTCGTATCAATGTTGACCACATGTTAAACAATTTTTTTTTCTCTCTTGTCATGAAAATAATTGATTCAATAATTATAATTGGGGTTACTAATAATGATAATTCTAGGAGACACTTAGAATTTTCATGACTTTGTTAGTTTTAATTCTTGATATGCGTTTAGATTTAATTATATGCGATTTTATATACCTACAGAAGTTGTGGAATAATGAGTAAATTGAACATGAGATACTTGCTATGTATGAGCATGAAGACCTTTAGTTTTTATGAAGAATGCCAGTACATATGAAGATGGTGTTCCTTAAATTTAAAAATATTCATAATCCTTAAGAATAGTATAAGATATTTACATGACATAGATTTTTGTATTTTTTACACTATGCCTAGATTCTTCACCCAGTAAACAAATATGTACCTATGTGCCAATTATCCTGCAAAATAAAATTCGAAGTATTGAGTAAGTTGATATGGCAATCATTGGGTAAATATTCAAGATAACAAACTATAAGTGAGTATTGATGAGCATAGATAACTAGATTTACTCATTTTCCATAAGTAAGTGAGAAAAATTTAATCGAAAGAATAATCATGTGAGTTTTTATGAATAATTTACTTTACATGATACATGACATTGCCTAAAGAATTCATGGCTTAAGAAGAATATGAGATTAAATGTTGTTGGACTAATTCATGCCCCCATATGCAAGGATTAGGGGGAGTTAGTATTTTTATTCCATGAGTTATAAATACTTTGATGGTCAGTTTGGAACTATAATGATTTATTCTATAAAGGCAACAAGATAGTTAAATGTTTAAATAATGATACCATCCTGAAGATGGATATGAATGATTTGAATGTCATTGATTTAAATCAATTATTAGTGCCCTAATTAAAATTAATGTTGTCGCACAAGGACAACACAAGTTGCTCACGAACATAGATTAAGCCTGAAACGTGGTAGACTATTATTGAGTTTTGAACATAATTATCGTTGAATATGAAAGAAAATGATACGCTATGATGAATTTTTCATAGAATATATTTATGTTTAGTAAAACTGATATGTGTCAAGATTATAAAATACTCTAGAAGAGTATACTATGTCCAACTTCATTAACATGTATCATGATAATTATAATCAATGCTCTAGCAGAGTAAATAATAATGTGTGCATAAAGTATTAGTCTTGCCAAGTATAGAAATAACAACTTGCTATATAGTGTTCTTATATCACATCATATTAATCATCATGGCCATGCATGGAGTAGGTATAATAAAGTGATCACTATTGTTTGAAACTGACCAGAATTAGAAAGTGATTGGAGTGATAATTCAATTAGGCCATCCAGGTTTATGTATATATCACCCGTAAGGGAACCTGAAGTTTCAATTTGATATGAAATAATGTGCTGACGCTCTCTTATGTTAGATATGTGAAATGTTTGAATGGCAAGACATATTAACGAATATTGAAATTGAGCTATATTGGATTGTGACTTTTAAGAAATTTCAAGAAAGGAAATTCTATTTTTGATCAACTTTGGATATTGATATGCAATAGTGACCAGAAGTTCACTAAAATAGCTTATATGTTGTTCTATACTATGTGACTAAAGGCTTATCAAATCACCTTGTATGTTAACACGTTGAGTAAAACTCATTATCAAAGTCATTGGCAATCCAAACCATTGAGTGGAGTTACATGCGTATAGCTAAGTCATGATTATGTTTATATAACAATCATTTTTTTATTGGGGCTGTTGAATGTCAGCACACAAGAATAAACCAACAACTGCACATAATTGTCCCCCCATTGTCATAATTTCTAGAAGAGAACAGTTATGATGAATTTATAAACACATATGTGATGTACATCATAAGTTAGAGAAGAGATGGTTTTAATGGATTAATATTGTTCTCCAGAAGAGACAAATAGTTTGTTGAATATTCTCTTCTAAGCGATGAAATTTGTTAATAAATCTTCTATTAGGTGAAATATTTTTGCACATGTAATCTACACTATGTTTGTTAAGAATATGATGCCCCCTATTTTGAAATTTACCAACTTAGGGGGAGAAAATTGGGATAAGTTGCACAAATTATTAAATTATAAAGTGATGATCCCTATAATGACTATTTGAGTATTATTGCCAACTTTGTCTATATATTATCAAGATATGTTGCACATCTATAGTTTGATTTGTATTCAGTTATGTCTCATGTACATACCGTTAAAGATACATTTTGGTCATATTATGTGTATACATTGAGATAAATCTTGCAATATACTTGAATCACTACACCTGAAGTGTAGGTTGTATGATCGGTTCCAAAATAAATAGAATATATGGCAAGAAAGTGCAGTTGACACTATTGAAAGTGTAATGGTATATTAATGCCATAATGTATGCCCGGAAGTGGTATAGATATCTGAATTATAACAGATGGCCTATGATATAAGAACGAAGATTTATAATTGACTAATGGTACCAATGGGAAATGTATTCAGATATCATTGTAAAATAGCATGCAAATTACATCTTGAAAAATGTGATACCGTATATGATGGAACGAGGATTATATGCATATGCAAAAGTAGTGGATTTGAGAACAGGGATCTGAATAAAAGTCCACTTTTATGTCGACATATGACAATGATCAGAGATATCATGGACTGGAGTTCAACTAAGGTGAATAATGATGATCATCAAGGACCAGAAGTCCAGCAAAGATTTTTAAATTCACTTGTACATGTCTTGCATTTTTTTAGTCTTACATTTATGTGCATGTGTGAGTCGTAGATAAACGCATAATTCATTGCATGTGTCAATTAGTAATTAGATGCATCACTCATTATATATGTAGTATATGTTTTATGCTCAAAATTTTGTTCAAATAAACTTACATCTCATCATATTACATGTACTAATTTTATACAATAATTGTAATATACGTAAAATTTTGACCATTATATAGTAAGATGTGTTTACAAGTATGAAGATTTACACTAAAAATTTTACACTCCAATGAGAATATATTTGTGATGAAATTATACAGATGGGAGGCGTTTTAATAGCATGTTGTGAATTATGCATAAAAGTTTCAGAAGAACTTGTACAAAAACTATTCAAATATCTAGTGCTTCAAGTTCTATCGAAATATTTTGAACACCTCAATGGACAATGGTGACATTATATCAAACTCCTGAAGAGTTTAAGACTAAATTAACAACACTCAACCTGAAGTTTGAGTATGTGAGTGCTAATCAGAATCTTATGTTCATTTAGAACTTGATAATCCTTTATGGTCCGAGAATCATAAACGAATAATTATTACTAAATGTAATTACAATTACATAAGATTAGATAATGATGTTGATTATATCACAAGTTGCCATAAATTATTATCAATATGTAATTATTAATAGTTATTTTATATAACTTCCAGAAGAAGGCATAAGTTTAAAATTTGTGGCAATTTAACAAAGATGAAGTAATGATAACACACACTATGTATTATTTTCAAAAGTATGAAGAAACGAATATATCTCATGTTGAAGATTGAAGTCAATAAGGAAGGATCAACTACCAAGAAGTGAATTTTAGTCGACTTCAAGTGCGAAGCTACTACCAAAGACGTTGGGTTCATTATTCTAAAAGATCTCAAGTTATGCATTCATTAGGGGGAGAAAATACGTGTTGCACTCTTTTTCCCTTAACCATGGTTTTGTCCCACATTGGGTTTTCCTGGTGAGGTTTTTAATGAGGCAACATCATAAAACGTATTACGAAAGTGATGTACTCTTTTTCCTTCACTAGGTTTTTATTCCCACAGGGTTTTTCTTAGTAAGGTTTTAATGAGGCATACTATTCGATAATGGTCATCCAAAGGGGAGTGTTATATAATATATGTATTTAGTGGATGCCCATTATACCCCTATGATTATCCTAGTATATTCTAGATACTAGGTGTATAATTCTCTAAGGAAACCCTAATTGTTTCCCATGTCTATATATATATATGTATGTACTCCCTTATGAAATAATAACATGAATACATATCTATTCTGTCCTACAAATACTCTCTACTACTTAAATCCTATTTTCTATAACAGAAAGTAATTTTTTTTATATGTTGACTTTAATTTACTTTAAATTTGTGTTCTAAATCTTTCTTTTTCCTCTGTTTCGAACAACACAAAAATCACCACACCTAAAATCAAACCGCCCCAACCATATAAATTGGATTCTCCCACCCCCATAAATAAAAACGTCGTATGTAACCACGAAACCCATATCGCCTTATTTCTCCACCTCTTGGATCAAACCACCACGACCAACCACCAAATCGCCACAATTCAAACAACCCAATTCGAAGAAATTACCACAAAATCACCATTGGAACAATCAAATCAAAGCCCTAAACCACCAATTCGAACATATCAAAAGCCTAACAGCTGATAATCTGAACAAAATAAATTTCCGGTCATTAAACTCGACGAAATTAATGTACATTTGGATCGATTTTTTTTTTTTTTTGTGGGAATTCAAACCCTAAGTAAGGGAGAAGTGCAAAGAATTGCGTACTTGTTGGATGAAAAGGAGAGAAGTAGTGAAATTACAGTGTGGTGCAACCTTTTGCGTCGTACGGAGGAGAAGGGTGTACGGATGACATAATGGCCTAATGGAGGTGATGAAATCTCAGGAAAGGAAAAAAAATTTACTTAAACTTAGCAAAAAGAAAATTATTTAAGAATATTTAAAAAAAGAAGAAAAAGAAAAAAAAATGAAATAAGCTAGCCAATAAGGTTATCTTCTAAAATTTGGATTATATCTATTGATTTTTCTAAATTAATTGAAAGATTAATAATTACGGAGTAAATATATAGTATAGGACGAACTTTCATTAATGTTATTGAAAAACGATTAGCTAATGTCTTCAAATCTATTTATTAATAATAGCTCAATTAGTTATAGTATCTTTCGGTTGAAGGTGATTATGAGATCAATTATATTAGTTATTACAATATAAATAGTATATATCAAAGTCCCTCAATACGTTGCAATCAACAACATATTTACAATACTACACAAGTCAGCATATTCATGGAGACCGTGAGAAGGCAAGTGCGCTTAACAAAAAGAGTTGGATGGGAGGATCGAGTATAGTAATTAATTTTCATATACATACAGTTGTTGCTTATTTGGGTAGGGGTTCGAAGAGGCAGCATTAAACTGAGGATGTCCCGTGGCAATGCCACCGTGATTATATGGTATTCCTGCGCCTGCAGTAAATTGCTGCGACTGGTTATGCTTGGTTGATGAGTAGTAAGCGAAGAGGCCGAGGATGCAGGTTACAAGTGCTAAGGCACCACCGGTAGCGAATATGCCCGTTTTTAAAACGTAGCAGTGTCCCATTATTTCTTTATCACTGTGGTACTCTTGACTAGTGCTAAAATTAGCAGCAGCTAGTAGGAGGACAATTCCTATAACAGAAGCAACCCTGTGACAATAATACGTACAGTACACAACCAAGTCAGTATTTAAAGCAATATATATTGGCTTGGTCTACGTTTTTAGTACATGTTAATCTAATATACCCTGTATTTTTTTTTTATTTTAACCTATTCTCTTATACCCAATTTTTGAAAAATACACGTACTAATTCCTCCGTTCCCATTTGTTTGATGCGCTTTGACTTTTCTATATGTCAATACAATTGTTTAACCTTAAATATTTTTTGTTATGTACATGTAAAAATTATAATAATTGAATATTAATAACGTGACGAATCAAATAAGACCTCATATGATTATATTATGCTTTATATATTGAAAAGAATTTACAAGATTCTCCCACCCTATAAATAGTGTCAGAATCCAAACGTATCAAACATTTAGGAACGAAGGGAGTACATATTAAGTTTTTGTCACAATTTTGAGCATATAATTGAAGAAGGAGGTTGCATGCATAAAATCCATAAATGCATTGACTAATTGGAAGAAGGATGGGGTTAATGTAAATTAATTATGTTATCACTTATCAAGGCATAATCAATTTGAAAATTTGAAGAAAGAACCATTTACCAGGAAATAATGAAAGTTATGATAGCTCCAACGGATCGAGAGTTGGGAGATCTTTCGCAACAAGCACAACGAGTAACAGCACTAACAGTGATTTGAGCGATAAGTAACAAGGCCGCAGATATGTATCCAAGTATGTTAGCCGCAGTGTTAGGATAAATGCAGGTGGTATCTAACACCATTACATCTTCTTCCTGTTAAACCATCCAACATGTTTAAGTTATGAAATAACTTAAACAAAGTAAGGTTGGTCCACCTCCTAGGCTTATAAGGTTCCACCTAGTTAAAAAAATAAAAACTATATATATATATACATAGAGAGTAAATTTTTAAACATAGTACTTCAACTATTTTTTACTCTATCTTTTTTAATCAGTATGAGACATTCATGTATATTGTTTAAAAGATAGCTACATCGGCTTCAACAGATTGTTAAAATGGATTTTTGTAGATTCATCACAAAATTATTTTATTTGTCAACAATCAAGTTATTAATATTTTGTAACATTTATGTATATAATATAACAAGCTAATTTACGACTAAGATGTTTTGGCAAGCATGAAGAAGATTATATTTGTGTAAGTAAGACGAATAGATTATTAAAAAGGCTAGGCTAGTAAAATATAATATAATTTGTTACTTAGTTTTGAGATTGTATAGTTGTCTTGAAAATGCCATTAAGAGGTAGAATTTTTTTAATCACAGCTAAAGTCTCCTTATGCACAATTGATGGATAGTTGAATTAGTTAGAGCTTTTTCTCGATCATTTTCATGAGATATTTAAATTATATTGATTCTTGTATGCATGTTTCTCTCATTTTGATCAAACTGGGTTTGATTTTTTTTTTCTCGCTTTCAGTACTGAAAAGGGTATTGTATTATATAGGGAAAATTCTTAATTGTTAATCGGGGACGTTTGTAATTTTTTATATTATGCTCCTTCTTGGGGATGTGTACATAAAATTCAAAAATACTAGTAACTTCCTCTATATAATAGAATCCTCATTAACCAATTCAATAAAAGGGGTTAACTCCTAATTAAGCATTTAATCACTAAACATAATCAAACTTATTATGTCAAAAATTATACAAATAAAAAGGCGTACCGTAATCTTCGTGCCTTCAGCAGCAAAAGCAAGAGCTGCAGCTGCAACACATAGGAAAGCCACAACTCCATACACCATAACCTTATTTTCGCCCATGTTAAGTTGACCTAATAAATTATATATATGTTTTTCACTTTGTGCCTCTTTGCTCCTCAACTTAAAACTCTCTCAAAACTCAATAATTCTAATGTCACAATTCAATTATATAGAGTTTTTATTACACCAAGAAGATAAGTATGCATAGAGAAAAAGTCAAACTAGCAGATCACTAGAATTAATTTTGTAAATTAATTGTTAATAGCTCCTATTGTTTTATATATCAGTCTCTTTCAATATCAATTTAAATTTTGTAATTAAGAAATAAACAACTTACACGATGATGATGATGCATTGACATCACTAGAAGAACTAGCTTCCCAAAGTATATATATTACTTGTGATAATTTAATGCAATATTATATATATATTCAAAAAAAATAAAAATTGATCATTTTTTACCTTATTATTTTTCGTTTTCATCATAATTTAAAAGGCACCATTTTGATTATAATCAGATTGGATAATGAAAAAATCGTTAAAAGATTGAATTTGAAAATTAGACAATTTACAATATTATTAAGATATGGCAAGGGTACGTACGTACATATTTGGTTTGAAAGTTGACATAGCTACTAATATATAATTACGTAATATACGTTGTAATTCAATTTGCTTGGTCATAGTTGTATGTCGTTTTTTGCCTTTACATTTCCTTACTTCCTTTTCAGGTAGCTTGCAAGTCATTACTGGCCATACACACGAAATTGATATACAATCTACAATTAATTGAATATGGAGTTACATTTAAAATCCAAACAATTTAACTTATCTCAAGCTCATTCTAGTTTATAATCAACTAGTGATAAAAAAGTATAATATGGAGTACGGTTAAGTATTTGTCGTAGAACACATTGAAGTATCAAATATTTCCTTAAACTTGTTATGTGTCCATATGCTGACTACTTGACTTCTACGAAGTATATTTTATTTATTTATCAATTATTTTGACGTAAAAGAGTTATAAGGGTAGTACATGTTAATCACTAGACTTGGAGATTTGAACCATTGATTAGTAGGCCATGATGGCTTGGTCAGTTGGTCTAGTGACTCTAGTTTATTAAGGTGTACTAAGTAAAACTAATGAATAAAATTAGATTGACTCACTAGGTAATTGGAATTGTGCCACGCAGGCCAAAGTTTTTAGGTTTAGGAGTACATGTAGGAATAAGTAATACTTGAACAAGCAAAAAATGGTGAAACAATGATTTAGGGCTTGTTTACTTTAATTGAAAACAGTTGAAGTGAACTAAACTGAACTGATTGTAGCCGAACTGAACTGAAAGTTTTTTATGAAGGATTAGTGAGTAGCAAAATAAAAGAAGAAGTGAACTGAATTGAACGGAGCCGAACTAAACTGAATTGAATTGAACTGAACTCACTGATTTTAAGCTGAATTAAACAGGCCCTTAGACCATGGTACCATGAACTTATTTTTTTGATTTGAACTTATTTTTACTATAATGGACTTATTTTTACTTATATGTTTTTAATTGATGTTTTTCTAGTCTGTTTTGTTAATTGATGCTTTTTTATTAGTTTTCAACCCGAGAGTCTACTTTACAATTTTAATGACTTTACATATATGATAATTTTTTTTCACAAAAAAAATACTGATAGTTGAACTTGGCTCAGTTGTAGAACTGTAAAAGTAATAAGAAGACTTTCTTGTAGAGCAATGATCAATCCCTCTATATCTCACACTTTTTCTAATGAAGAATAAAAAAGTTATTTCTGTTAATTACTCCTTTTTGGGATTTTCTGCTCATTTTTTTTACTACCTTGGTTTCATATCAGCTGTAACAATTGGATAATGTTTTTGAGATATAAAACATTCAATTGTTGTAACTAATATGAAACAGAGGTAGTAATTGATTTGAATTCGATCTCTCATTTCACACAAAAAAAAAATGATTGAACCTTTAAGTTATTGGTTTCTCCGTAAGCATAATCTTAAGTTGGAAAACAAATATAGGTACATTTTTATAAGGAAAAATTTATATAAATAACCCCATCCACCTTTTAACGATTCGTTCAAATTGGTCCGATTTTTTGTTTAGATAGGTATAAAGCCACCTTTCACCTCAATCCTCTAATTCGGGTATGTTTTACACTTTTACATATGACCAACTACAACCAACTTCTGTATAGCATTGAAGGAGAAATTACAGTATTGAAGTCCTAGATCTTCAATCTCATTGAGCAAAACTCCCCAATAAGAATACAAATCAAAAAAGCATATCTCCATCAATTCCAAATCCAAAATTCGAAGGGAGAAAATGACCCCTCTAAAATGGGAAGAGAAAACCCACAAAGAATGGGAAAAGAAGGCCATCATCAATGGAGACATTTATTTATACGGAAACAAAAACTAGAAGCAAAAAAGAAAGATAAATATATAAAATAAAGGATTTGGGCTTATCTTCATCAATCCATCAGAAAAGATGAAGATGAGAGGCATCTCTTTGCGGCAAAAAACTATGGTTTTGAGCAGGGAGAAAGCGAATAGATCGAGAAAGGATATGTATGCTAATATATAGGCGGGATTATATCTAGTTAAAACAAAGGTTGAACTAATTCGAGCAAAAGGTGGGATCATTTCCATAAAATTTTTCTTTTTTAATTAAATGTTTGAAACTATCGTCTTTTTTTTTTTTTTTTTCAATCCTGATGACAAGTACTTAGTGATTTGATAAAACAATTGAATTTTCACCATCTAGCTAGTAAATTTCAATAATGTAATTGAATTATGCACATCACAATTTATGAAACCGAATTTTTATTTTCTTTTATGGCAATGTATATCTGAATTTTATCTCCTTTAAAATTCGCTACACAACCAAATGGTGTAGAGGATTGATGATTCGGGCCACACCTAAGTAAAAAATTGTAATTTCCTTGTTTCAATGTGATTGTTGAGACTTGAGAGGTGTGACTACTAATGTGATTTTGGGTGCATTTAATGTGACTATTAATGTGCACAATGTGATCTTATATCTTCCAAATTTTTCATATGATTTTGGCTTAATTCAATTGATTTATGAATAACACAGTTGATTATAGTATTTTTTTTTTTTTTATTTTGTCTTTTAGCATTGAATGTACTATTATTTTGCCTGAACCAGGTTTAGGTTTATCAACCCTCAAACGGCTCAAAGCTCTCAATGGTTTACTTCATGATTTGAATTTACAAATTTCTTAATAAAAATATTATACAACTTTTATTTCATTATTTTAGACCTTTAGGGGCCTAAAATAACACATTGCACAGGCCTCCAAATTATTCAAGAATGAAGATAGGCCTAATATAGCCCACTAATTTATCAAACTAGGCCCAAAACAAAGAAAAAAAAAAAAACTAATTTAACGATCTAAGCAAATTGTCACTCTTAATTGGTCACATCGCAGCAGTCGCTTATGACTTCATGATCTAATCTAATCTAATCATGAAAATTCCACGTAAAAGCTAGACGTTTCTTCAATTAACACCTGAATAATTCTAATTCATTAGTCAACGGTCAAATTTTGTTGTGAGTATATTCACACATTCTTACCTTACAAACTATATATATAGATATATAGTACATCAAAAGGTCCATACAACTCATTTACTAAAAGATCATTGAACATTTATTCTTAGCCATGCAAACCTTAGCTACGACTCTTGTTGTCGTAGAAGTCATTTTATTCGTGATAATCTACTTTGGTTGCGTCTACATTTGCCGGAGACGGCAGCATCGTCAACCACAATTGAGCCTTGAAGAAACGAGCAATGCCGGGTCAGGAGAGCCAGTGTGTGCCTTCAAAAATGTATTGGTGTTCGTCCCTTACACCCTGGCTAAGGGCTTCCTAGGAAAAACAGTGATGAGCTTATTAACATGTGCCAATTGTGCTAATGTCTTTAAGGAATATGATGAAACATTGCGTTTGATTCCCACGTGCGGTCACGTTTTCCACCCTACGTGTTTGGTGGATCCGTGTTCAGCATCATGCCCGGTATGTCAGGTCCGGCCCAATTCGGACAGGCCCGGTTCGTGGCCCAAAGATGGGAATGAGGAGGTGCTGGAAATAAAGATGGTGGAGGAGAATACAAACAAGTTGTCGGAAGAAGTAACTAAGAAAATTATATTTCATGCAAAATTGGTTTTGCCTAATGGAAAGCTTTGTTCACCAGGGCAAGTGTTAAGCTAAAACAAAGTATTATTGATTTTGGGGTAACATCGTAATATTTGTGATCATTTGAGTTGAAATTGATCAGATGGAATTTCATTAGAGACACTTAAAAGTGACAGTTTTAGGTAGTGTTTCTGTGCAACTATACACTCTAAGGTGGAAAGAAAGGGAATAACTGAAGAATCCTAAGAAATTGTAATTTTGTTATTTAAATTACAACCAAAAATAATACTATACAAATTGTATAAGCTTGAGCTGCATGATTGAGGCTCAATTGTAATTTTCCATCCAAATTTCTTTTAATTGTAAATATTACTGTAGTTGGAAGAGACGATAATGTGAAAACCGATACATATATGAGAAGTATAAAGGAGTACACATGCTTCATTAATGACATTTTTGTAAATATTTGATAATTCTGATTTGAAATTTACATGCACCCTTTAATTGTAATATTTAATTGCTAAAAATGAGTTAAAAACAAGATGAGCTCCTTCTAGGAATGACCATTCGGATACCAAAAAAGAAGACTCCAATTCCTGGGTGTCAAGGGTCGTGGTAAAAACGACCAAAAATGTCATAATATAAGTGGATTCCTGGATCACAAGAGAGCCCCTAGGCAGTACATATATGATATTGAAACAAAAATAAGACGAAGCCAAAAATCAAGAAACGATATGTACCGGCCATGCATGGGTCAATATTCCCCTATGATGCTCTCGAAATTACATACTACGTACTTAATTTTTATTGATGAAACTAAACGTGAGACCTTCCCAAGTTATCAGTAGTATGGGCCTGTTTACTTCAGCTGAAAACAACTGAACTAAACTGCATGAGCTGAACTGAACTGAACTCATTAGAGCTGAATTGAACTGTACTGAAAGTTTTTATCATGAATTAATGACTAGCAAAATAAAAGAAGAGCTGAACTGAATTGATTTTAAACTAAAGTAAACAGGCCATATGTGTAGTATAGATGAGGTGAAAATAAGACTTCGGTTTTGTAATGGTCTTTGAAGGTTGAAAACATATAAAACCACTTAAAATAAACATTTGTTTTTTTTTTTTTTTTTTTTTGAGATTTTGGTTCTCAAAAAGAATTACTCAAAAATTTGAAAGATGTCCCTTGATTCATTAATTAGAGTGATTGTGGATAGTTACATGGAGTTCAAAAAATTATAGATCATGTTGAAATTGCAAAAAGAAAGTCGTTTGTAATCGGTTAGAAAATCATTCTTGTGAGTTGTTATCCCTCTACTCTAATTATTTATGTCAAATGGATATTAATTTTTCAAAGCTCATACTGCATTAATTTATTTTTTTGTAGAGGATTATATCTTCATTTTTTAATTCTTTAGTTACTGGAACATACATCAATGTCACTCCTATTCAACCAGGCCTCTAGTCAAACCTGAAATTTCCTCCTTGATCGATTGACCAAGTACCTATAAAATACTTTATTAATCTTATAAATATAAATATAAATATAAAAAACATTGTACATGATTATGTAGTAGTTCGTATTTTACTTTAGATATGGAATTGAAATTTCTTTTAAAGATGCAACAATGGACTAATGGCCCAATACTGATTAGATTAAATTAAATTCAAAGCAAAGAAGAATTATATTACTACAGTCAACCATCAACTAGTCATGATTCATGAATATGCAAGATAAAAAAAGTCAAACAATTAAACAGTCAACATTTACCATCGGCCGGTCCATATGATAAACCTTAGAACAAAATACTTCTTTTCTAGCATCTATGCCCTCAATTAAAATTGTTAGTTTGTTATCATATAATTATTTTACCATGTTTAGTTGCGAAATTTGTAATCTTTGAAAATTTTTATTTTATTTTCTTAATCGTCACTTTTTTTTTTTTTTATTATATATGATGTGACATTTGTTTCTTTCTACATCACATATATCTATCTATCTTTTAGACACTTGCAATCGAATTTTGTATAAAATTCCATAGATTTGTTTATTATTCCGTATAACTTAAATGGAATAAATAGTTTAATATTGATAGAAAATTTATCAATCCTAATTGTTCTATCCAACGGTTTAAGAAAGCTTGTGATACATATATGATATATCATTTAATTAAAAGGCTCTCATATAAAGGGCATACTAAAATATAAAACCAATTCTGTGGCAGTAACTAATTAGACTTTTGATTGACCATTCNAAAACCATTTAAAATAAAAATTTTTTTTTTTTTTTTTTTTTTTTTGAGATTTTGGTTCTCAAAAAGAATTACTCAAAAATTTGAAAGATGTCCCTTGATTCATTAATTAGAGTGATTGTGGATAGTTACATGGAGTTCAAAAAATTATAGATCATGTTGAAATTGCAAAAAGAAAGTCGTTTGTAATCGGTTAGAAAATCATTCTTGTGAGTTGTTATCCCTCTACTCTAATTATTTATGTCAAATGGATATTAATTTTTCAAAGCTCATACTGCATTAATTTATTTTTTTGTAGAGGATTATATCTTCATTTTTTAATTCTTTAGTTACTGGAACATACATCAATGTCACTCCTATTCAACCAGGCCTCTAGTCAAACCTGAAATTTCCTCCTTGATCGATTGACCAAGTACCTATAAAATACTTTATTAATCTTATAAATATAAATATAAATATAAAAAACATTGTACATGATTATGTAGTAGTTCGTATTTTACTTTAGATATGGAATTGAAATTTCTTTTAAAGATGCAACAATGGACTAATGGCCCAATACTGATTAGATTAAATTAAATTCAAAGCAAAGAAGAATTATATTACTACAGTCAACCATCAACTAGTCATGATTCATGAATATGCAAGATAAAAAAAGTCAAACAATTAAACAGTCAACATTTACCATCGGCCGGTCCATATGATAAACCTTAGAACAAAATACTTCTTTTCTAGCATCTATGCCCTCAATTAAAATTGTTAGTTTGTTATCATATAATTATTTTACCATGTTTAGTTGCGAAATTTGTAATCTTTGAAAATTTTTATTTTATTTTCTTAATCGTCACTTTTTTTTTTTTTTATTATATATGATGTGACATTTGTTTCTTTCTACATCACATATATCTATCTATCTTTTAGACACTTGCAATCGAATTTTGTATAAAATTCCATAGATTTGTTTATTATTCCGTATAACTTAAATGGAATAAATAGTTTAATATTGATAGAAAATTTATCAATCCTAATTGTTCTATCCAACGGTTTAAGAAAGCTTGTGATACATATATGATATATCATTTAATTAAAAGGCTCTCATATAAAGGGCATACTAAAATATAAAACCAATTCTGTGGCAGTAACTAATTAGACTTTTGATTGACCATTCAAATACTTTGATTATATATACATATAGCGTATCAAAGCAGAGAATAATCAGTTTAGACATTATTAAAATATGTTTTTGGTCTCACACTAACATGCATGATGCATCCTTGCACATATTCAACCTTTTTTCAATTAGCTATTTCAATCTCTCTAATAATTAACAAAACTAAATTATGTTCAATTCAAATCATCGAAATGTAAATAATAATAAAAAAAAAAATAGCACACAAATCGTACTCCTTCCATTCCCTTTTGTTTGATACATCTTGACTTACACATATGTCAATGTACTTGTTTAACTTTAAATCTTTCTTATTGTATATATGTAAGAATTATAATAATTAAATATTAATAATGTTTAATATAATTATAATAATTGAATATTAATAATGCATTCATTGAGACGAATCAAACAAAATTTTATATGACTATATTATATTTTATAAATTAAAAGTAATTTACAAGATGTTTCCATTTTATGAATAATGTTAAAATTCTAAAAGTAGGAAACATTTAGCAACGGAGGGAGTAATACATTACAATTTTAGGATTTATATTTAGTTTTTTTTTTGCTTAAAAATAAAAATAATAAAATAAAAACGTTAATGATATCATTTGATACTTAAGTTAGCCAGTTAGGTTTCTTAGTATATTTGTCAACTCGATCAATGTTATAAATTTGTTAACCATGAAAAGCCGCCCCTCGGTCATAGCAGTAGCTGTTATCATCGCAGAAATCATATTTTGCTTCCTTATATACATTGGTTGTGCAGTCATCCGAAGAAGACGTCGATGGCGGCAGCAACAACAACAACAAAATGAACAACAAATACGAAGGGTAAATTCAGACGATCATAGAACATCAAATAATGTTAAATCAGTGTTAGTATTCTTCCCTTACTCTATAGCCAAAGTTTTGTTAGAAAAAATAAAGGTAGTTTTAAGGTGTGCAAATTGTCTTGATGAATTTAAAGAGGGTGAGGATGAAACGCTGCGTTTGATTCTGAGTTGTCGTCACGTGTTCCACCCCTTGTGCTTGGTGGACCCGTGCTCGGTCAAATGCCCGCATTGTGAGACCGTGCCCACCAAGAAAGAGGATGAGGTCGAGGATGAGGATGAGGATGACGACGTTGGAGATGAGAAGGTGGAGGAAAGCAATGATGAGATGGTAATAAGATTACCGGAAGATGTAATGGAGAAAATTATGGTGCATGCAAAGTTGATTTCACAAACGGGGAAGCCTTGTTCACCAACCAAGTTCTTTAGGAAAAAAATTTGTGTTGAGTTGGGTGATGTAGTCTAAGGCTAACCTTACATATATATGGCTCATGTATATGGCTACAAATATAATCGGTAACAAATTATATATCAATTGAAGTGTATAATTCAAATATTGTTTAGGTATTCCATCTTGAATTTTAGTTAAAATGGAGAATACATACGACGCTATGTTTATTTGAATAGGAATTGAATTGAAGTGTTTATATATTGAAAAACATATAATTTTCTCATTTTCGTTTTTTTTTTTTTATTTGGGTAATGGAAAGCAATAGTATAGATCAAGTTTTATCAACAAAAAAATTAAAAAAAAAACTTCTTCCCAAAAAAAGGTATGTATATCGTAACATTTTTCGTTCTACGTATTTGATCACATCAATCTCTTGCTTCAATTCCCACCTATCCCCTCAAGATTTTTTAAGGGTTACCTCTTGTTTGGTGTTACAGTGGACCTGTGGTTTTACAAATTTAATTTTGATTTTTTTTTTTGAAAGTGAAATATTAATTTTATAACGAGAATGAAAAACTAGTCAAACTTATTAAAATTAACATATTTTCAAACCTAAAAACAAAATAGTACAACCCGGCCACTATCGTCGTGGCTTTCATTTTATTTTTTTTTTACCTTTCAAATTTTACAAAAAAATAAAATAAATAAATAAATAACGGTGACAAGCAAGCCCGACCGATTTTCAACTGTAGATTAATTTAAATATGTTTTTATATAAAATTATTTTCCGGTCAAAACAATGAAACGCCTAGTTAAGTAAAAGTTAAACTGACTAGTGACCACATGTCCACATCCTCAAAATAATAGTTATAATAACTGGAAAAGTTGAAATTTGATGTACACAAAGGTTGCTTAAAACTAATTCATCCCAAACTATAGAAGTAGAATAAAGGAATGAATGGGAGAAGGATATGATCTTCCTTAGAAGTGTCTACATTAAAGTCATAAGCTACTCCGTACATAACCTTTTTTTTTTTCCTAAGAATGGAATGAGATTTGTGGACGTACGTCTTCGATCTCCAAACTTTACATTCTTACAAATTTACAATGCTACTTTACTTCATCCCATATTTGTTTAAGAAAGTAAGCACTTCTCATTCAAACTCCATCTTAATTTGCGTCTACGTGTATCAAATCTTATCAAATTCCCCAAACATGATAAAAGAAAAACGTAAAATAGAATTGTATCGAAAAAGAAAAGGTCTACGTATATCAAATTCCCCAAACATTAAGAAAGAAATACATAAAAATATCCTTTGTACGTGTATTTTTATTTATTTTAGTAAATGCAAAAGTCTAATTTATATTATACAAAAAAAAAGTTAAGACATCATTTACTCTTACATTTTTTTTTCCTACTCCGGACTATACAATGATGTGAATTGTTGATGCATATATAATTAATAAAAGCTCACACCAAATGAGATTTTATCAAATTAGTAAGTATATCGATCAACTTTGTTAGTGTGAGTGATAGTAAAGTTGGTTTATTTGAATTGAGACAATAAAAAAATCACATCAATAATAAGCCAAACGACACTTACAATAACATAAACTCAAAAAAGATATCAGACTTAAAATAACAATACATGTTTCAACTTCAATTAAAGTTGTATAATTGGTTAGAGCAACTTTCATGTTCATATCTTGGTTTTAGGAAATCAAAGATTGATATTACCACTCGCGTACTTTTTTTTAAGCGGATAATGATAGTGGACTTAAACTGAAGTCTTACTACCTAATAAACATTATTGTCCAACACAAGCACCTAGGAGAGGAGGATAAGGAATCCTCCTTAATGCTCATGCGTGGTAAGCATCAAACCCAGGGCAACACAAAAAACCTAATTAATGATACTATATGGTGTTTTGTTAAGCCAAAATTGATGGGAAAAATCCAGTCAACTTTCACCCATCTGCTCAAAATAATTCATACTTTGCTAAATCCCATTATAATCCGATGTTGAATAAAAAATTCCCTATAATGGACCGAATGACTTGTAACCTGTTTAACAAGTCATGATTCATCTTTATCATCCCTTTATCATCGCTATCATTATCATCTCTCACCTTTTTTCCTTTGCAGCTCTACCCATCACCATCATCACCATCGGTACATCACCATAACCCTTTCCTCTTCCTTCTTCTCATCACCACCACCATTAACCAAAACGACTACATAAACATCACCATCCATCGCCCTCTTCTTCTCACCACCATCACCATCATCATTATCGTCACCTACAACCCAAAACCACAACCACAACCCACCCAAAATGACCACCATCAAAAACTCAAAACGATGACTATGACCGCCACCCACCCAAAAAACCCAAAGATCCCAGATCGAAACTCCATTGCCACGCATGAACCTCAAACCTAAACCCGAACTCGATACCCATAATCCAAATATTCCACCGTCCAGAAACTCAAGGGGGAAAATACCCAGTTGAAGCAATTCCTATATTCGATGAATGGAGAAACCCTAGGGTTTGATTGTCGCTAAGGGAGTGGGTGTTCTAGGGGGAAGGGGAAGGGTTATGGGGGACGAGAAGGGGCACGGGACAAGACGACAGGTGGAGAATAGGGTGGTGGGTTGTCTAGGTGTTGGGGCTTATGGCTGGCAAAGGTGGTTGGCTGGTGGTGACTGCCAAAAGGCGTGGTTGATTTTTAATTTTTTAATTAATATGATTTGTTAAATGATGGGGTGAGTTAAAGAATAATTAGAGGGATTAGAGGCTAATTAGATGGATTTAACCTACACATACCTGCAAAAACTTGCTATAACAGGCTACAGTTAAAAGAGGTCCATATAAGAAATTTTTTGACCAACATCGGATTATAACGGGATTTAGCAAAGTATGGGTTATTTTGAGCAGATGCGTGAAAGTTGGGATTTTTCCCATCAATTTTAGCTTTTGTTAATTGTACATCGTCTAAGGGTAAAATCAATTACATTTCTTAAAAATTGTTTAAAAAAGAGATACGATTTAACTTCAAGTGATAGAAGGCATGGTTTAATTTGAAAAGACACAGTGTCATATATTTATAATAGCTATAATTATTTTGTCCATATTTATTAAGTTGTTACATTCTCCATAAATGGATGTCACAAATTTGTCGATACAATTTTCCTTTTGGTATATGTGAAGCACACCCGATATGATTCTACCTATTCTACTCCTATTTTTGTCATCCACCACTTTATCATACCTATTCAGTCTTTATTTTTGTCATCTACTCAATAAATAAATAAATTTTCTAGTGATCCCTGTCACCCTCGATTTAATCACTCTAATACAAATGTACTCTAAAGTAACTTATAAAAACAAACTATTTGTTTGGCTTTTATACCTATTATCATTATATACTCCTCTGTTTGAAAAGTTTAATTTCAAATTATACCCCGTGGGGCAATAGGCCAAGCACAAGTAGTAACTTCATGATACCCCATGTCAATTTTCTAGACCATTATATTTTCGCTAAGTCCAATTAGTAACTGTATGATACCCCGGCCCATGTCGATTTTCTAGACATTTATATTTTCGAAAATATTGTCACAGTCAGATACATTTATATTTTCGCTAAGTCCAATTAGTAACTGTATGATACCCCACCCCCAATCTAATGTAACATCCAGATACAATTAATAATAACCTGTTATGCCTAAATAAAAAAATGGGGAAACGTATAGAAAATTAAATAATTTTAAAAATGTAGACAAAACAAAAATATCTTACACATAAAGAAATAATATATATATATATATATATTTTGTTAGAAACAATAAAATAAATTTTAAATAAAAAGTTATCAACGCTTCAACAATAAATCTATTGTCCGTTTGCCACCTATATTGACTTATAGTGTTGAGAAGAGAAAGCGACTTACACAAATTGTGTTTATGAACAATGATCATATGTGATCTAAGAATAGAGAAAGCCTTAAAAAACATAAACACTAAATTCTTGACAAACTATGGTTTTTCGCAACAACAAACTACATGTTATGAGTGCTTATTTTTTTAAGTGTCTTTATGTAAGGACATGAGAATTCGCCATGTTAAGTGGAATCTTTGCATTATTTATGTATTTGTGTCCTTAATTCAAAAAAAATTTAATCAGGGAAGATAATAGTTTTTTGAGGTTGAATCGAGTGTGGGGAGTCTTACTGCATACATGTCATCTACTACATGTGATTAAAAAGCAGGGCGAAAACAATGTGGAGCTCGAAAAAATCCATTCAAAAGCCGAAAATGAAGGTTGTAATTTATACTTTTTGGGGATTTTCGGGGTTCTAGAAAAAAAATTGCCAAAATTTTTATAATGTGCTCTTATGGTCAAAGAGGCCACTAAGAATATTTTTAGGGGTTCGAAAGGTCATAAGATGAGTTTTAGATAGCAAAAGGCTTAGTGTACCCATTTTCGAAAAAAATTTCTAAAAAGGAGAAAATTAAGTTTTTAGAGGTCGTTGAAATCAATTGTGAGGCGTCTAGGGATCATCAACAACACATAAGTGAGATACAAGAAGAAAACAAGATGGGGTTCGAGACAACCCTCTAAAAGCTAAAAACGAAGGCTATAATCAAAAGTTTTTAGAGGTTTCAGGTCCTTGGAAAAGAAATGCCAAAAATTTTCATTGGTGTCCCTGTGACAAAAGAGGGCACTTGGGAAAACTTTAAGGGGTTCGAATTGAAAGGTCATCATAGGGTCTCTGGATAATGAAAACAGTAAACATGCTCTTTTTTGGGAATCATCTAACGAGAAATCATAACAAACTTTTAAAGGCTTAAAATGATCGTGGATCATCCCAAATTTATTTAAAGCAAGTGAATGAAATTTGAATAAAAATAACGAGAACATGCCCCAAAAGGTTCTCAAAACCCCGTAAACGAAGGCTAAGCTTCGACTTTTGGGGATTTTGGAAAATATTGGCTTAAAATTTTACATGCTGATCCTCAAAACAGGGAATTAAAGAATCTTATATATACGATTGAAATTGGATACAAAGCTAATAACTCGGTATAAAGAGAACAAGAAATACAAAGCTAATGACACGGTATCAAGACTCAAGAGTACCTTTTTCATGGTTTATGAATGAATTCAGGAAAAAAAAATGTAACTTGGGCACTTGAGCTAGGTCAAGGGAGAAAAATAAATCGTTGGCACAACTCAAGAATATTAAGAAACACTTGAATGTAGTAAGTAACAAGGTTTTTGAAATACTTTATTTAACGTCACATGAAGTTTACTCTTAATAATGGAAATGTTTCCAATTTTAAAATTAGGTTTCAAAAACGTTTTTATTTTTTTCGTAAGTGTTTCCAAGTGTATGATTTTCCAAAACGTCGAACCTGTATATAAGTCATAGAACTTTCTGTGCTTTATTGATCATATGCAATACCCAGAATTACAAGTTCACAACAATCACCACCCCGACCCTAAACCACGATACTCAATTTCTCTACCGATTTTGTATGGGTTGGATATGGTGATTGTTGTGACTTTAAGGTTCAAATATTGTACGTTCTTGTAGCAATTTTGTAGTTTAGAAATTGTGTTTGTGACAATTTTGTAATTTAAATAAGTTCTTAATGTCCAAATAATTGCAAAACAATCATGTATGTATTTACTAACTAATTGCATTTGGGGTAGCATGTTGATTATGAAACATTCGAAATTCGGGGTACTAAGTGAAACTTTTTTTTTTTTAATGGAAACCATGTGAAACCTTTTAAAAATGAAGGGTGAAACAAAAAATTCAAAAATTAATAGGCATTATCTAGAAAAAAATTAAAAATCCTAATAATATTAGCTTTGAAGCCCATGCGATATATGCACGAGATTAGAATAGTAAGTCTTTTGTTTTTTTGAAATATCCTTATATTATTTAATTTAATATATAATTTTTTGTTGATCTTAATATCTTTTTATTCTTTTAAGATTTATCTTATTGATTAAGGGTGTGTTCGGCAAAACTAGTAGTAGCTATTTACTGTTAGCTTTTGAGTTGTAGCTGTGAGCTGTCAAGTTGTAGCTGTTAAAGTTTAGCTGTTGAGATAGCGGTTAATAATATGAGTGTTTGGCAAAAGTAGTTGTTGGAGCTATAAAAATAAAATAATTATTTGCAAATAACTAAATAAATAAATAAATACCAAGTTAAAAAATTAATAAAAATAATTATTTACCAAAAAGTAAAGTAAAAAAAATAAAATCTTAAGTTAAACGCTACTTTTTTTTTTTTTTTTCTGAAAGCTATGTTTTTTAGCTTTCCACAAAAATTAGTTCAAAAGCTATTTATTTCCAAAAGCTACCTCACCAAATACCAATAATTTTTTAGGGTAGTTTTTTTGACTAGGTCGAAAAGCTAAAAGGTACGTTAAAAGCTCTTGTCGAGCATACCCTAATTTATCTAATCATTTATTAGATTTTTGTATTAATTGACATCGTTATCTTAATATAATTGGTTTAATTTGCATAATTGACATTTCATATTTATTAATTTTAAAATAGATTATACTGAATAGGATTTGTTTAATGATCGATATGATAGGAGGAATATTGAATATATTAATGAAAAAAAATAATTGTTAAATATGTTGGAAATAATTAGCTTAAAATAGATGAAATCCTATATGGCATTTAAATGATTATACTTTAGATATAAATAAAATAAACGGAGTATTATGTAATATTAATGTTGGTGGATTGTTATATATGGTGTATAATAATAATAATAATAATAATAATGATAAAGAATACTTTAAGATAACGACATACCAACCAACGGGAATACATGTGTCACTCCAAAAAATGCCTTATAAGGCTGATTCAGCCACAATTCCACGGCGTTCTACATCATTTTAGTATAACACGGAAATAAATAAACCACCATAAGTTTGGAGAACCCCATTTATATTACCCTAAAAAAAAAAAACAAAATTCACCCCTAAATCTCAACTTCTTATTCCCTAAATCTAACACACCACCTAAACCCACTATCATATTCATTCATTTAAATTATTAATTCTTGATCACATCTATAAATTTCTTTAACCATAATTAAAATCAATCATTATAATAGAATTACAGGAATGCCATCATCATCATCATCATCTCATCATCAAGTGGTTTTATACTGGATTACATTCTCTTTTCTCGTTGCAATGGCAATTTCTATATTCGCCTTTCTGGTATTCTTCCTTGTCACGCGGCTTTGCTTAAAGCGGCGCCGCGTGGGGTCTGATACGGGCCCCTCTGTGATGGAGGATCCCTACACAGGGGGCCCGCGTGGGGTCGATCAGACCGTGATCGATACTTTCCCTGTATCCACGTACACTGCGGCTCATGGGAAGAAGGTTTGCCAAGGGATGAATGTTTGCGTTATTTGTTTGGCGGTTTTTAAGGAAGGTGAAACGCTGCGTTCTTTGCCTAAGTGTGGACACGTGTTCCATTCTCATTGCGTTGACTCTTGGCTTAAGACGCACTCTACGTGTCCTTGTTGTCGGGCTTCGCTTCTTCCTGGGTCTGCCGGGTTCTTTTCCCGGGTCTGTTGGCCCGCTTTGTGAGGTCCGTGTAAAATATATTGGTTATTATTATGGGGTAATGAAATTTATTTATGTAGGAGTGTACTGTAAATTTAACAAACTTAATTTATTCATTCACATTTTTTTTAATAATGTTATTTGTTGCTTGATCGTAGTTATTTGTTGCGATGTTGGGGTTCCAAATTCCAATTGGTTGTTTTTCTTTCGTGCACGGGGATATGGATGTCATTCAATGTGTAGAATAACCAGGGAAGTAAGTTAATTAATTGGTATTACGTTCGTCATAAATAATTAGATACAATAAAAATAATATTTTATAACATATAAAGTAATATTTATTATAATTAAGTAATTCGGTGGTAAAGATATTAACATTCATTCACATCGAGTTAATTGTCTAATATTTATGATATGGTAACTTAGTGATTACTTTATCGTTATTTTCAAGTCTAATTGTTTTAAACTTTTTTTAATAGGAAATAATATGATATGTATTAAAAAAACATATAAACTGAAATTAAACTTCAAAATTTGTTTCAAAGCACGTACTTAAAGTTAGTTTAAAAAAAAAAATATATATATATTACTAATGGTATATCAAATATGGAAACTATGTGTAGTAAGTAAAATTATGCGTCAGTTAAATTCAGGCAATCAAGCATGGAGTATTTACATGGAATAAATATAGTGGGCGTAGTAAAGCAGTAAGAAATGACTATGTACTTTAATTAATAACAAAGTTTTAATTATTATATATAAAAAAGAAGTTAGAGTCCAGGGTATGAAATTACTACCATTGATTAATGTCAAATGATGAGAGGATCTCGAGTCATTTTAGAATAACAAAGTGTAATTGTATAAATTAGTTAATAAGTGAATTTTTGTAACAAAATTAGCACAAATGATTACAAAATTAAAGAATCGGTTGTATTTGACTGTTTATTACTTAATTTGCTTTGAAAAGAAGAATAAGCAGTTAGGCAATTAGCAAGTACAGCCCATTAATCGCAATCAATGTATTTATGTGGTGGTGATCAACATGTCTACTGTCTACAGAGTGTATATCAATGTAGCTTAGCATATAAGCTGACCTAAAAAGATGCACAATGATTGATTGATTGATGTGGGAATGTCCAATCATTCTTCAATGCTATATTCTTCTATACATGTCAATATGTCATATGTGTACGTGCTTCAAGGGAGATTGCTAAACATTAGAATTTTTAATTTTGCAACAAAAAAAAATCATTTTTATTTCTTCATCCTATATCAGTTTGAACGCTAATATAATGGGGATGCCAAGTTCATTTATTTTTTATTTCACAAAAAACTCATTTGCATTTCTTCATCCCATATCGGTTGAATGCTAACATAACGGGGATGCCAAGTTCACTTATTTTGAATTTCGCATAAAACTCATTTAAAAAATTCATTTCGCAAAATTTTAGGCGCGTATCGCGTACCTGATACATGTACGGCTGGAAAACGGGTATTGGAGTGTCGAAACGCTCAAATCCGCGTCTTAGTTTTTTTTTTCGAGTACGGGCTATGTCTTGTGTATTGGGCCATGTCTAGCTTATTTTTGGGCCAAAACTGTCAAAATCTCATTTTTTTTACCCTAAACTCTAATTTCTTCTCTCTACTGTTCTATTGTTCTACTTATGAGTAAATATGCACTCTACTTTATTTCTCATTTCTTCTTCAAAATCAAAATCTTAACTTAACAATCTAAATCAATTTGTTTTTATTTTTTTTTTTAAATCCAAAATTATAGAGTAGATCAATAGGTGTATTTCATGTTTAGTTTGGTTATGTTGTGCACTTATAAATTTTAATGAATATGGATTTGCGTAATTGAGTTAATATATATATTTTTTTTTTGTTAATTTTTTTAACGTACCTGTATCCTACCAAAATTTTTTGTGGTACCCCGTACTAGTGCCCTTACCCGATCTAGTACAACCTAGATGCTCATAACGGCATTTTAAATTTAGGATTAGCAAAAAGACAAAAACAATACAACAATCTTGTGAAGTGTTGTTGGATCTGTAAAAAAAATAAAAATGTTGCTGGATCTAACATTAGCCCATTTAACATTTAAACATCATGTACAAGTGTACAACAATTTTAACAATAATACCAGAATTAGCCATCTACTTTGCACTTTCTGTCTTTCAATGCAATTTTTTTTGACGATTTAGTGTGCAAGCACCAAAGCTGTACGATCCAATAAGCATAGAAATAAAATTTCCCCCTCATATACTATCTCTGCTACTTATTGTTTACAATGTTTTAATATCAAGTGGAGGGTAAACATATATAATCATTGCAAATAATAAGAAACAGAAGTAGTATATAATTTGTGTTATTTTCTCTTTCGTATGTAGAATAATGATATCCCTCCGTTTTTTAACTTGCTACAAGCCTACAAGTAAGATTGTGTAAACTCCCTTTTTATTAGGGTGATTTCTATTGATCATATTTATAGGGTTACAATGACAAAGGATATAGTTTCCTAAATATTATCTTAACGATATTATAAATATATCCTACTTTACATAAGATATTATTTCTAAATATAATATCATAAATATTTTGATGAATGTTCTATCTCTATCACAACATTTTCCTTAAATAGAAGTTTCTATTTACTTGCTACATTACTACTTTGGGTATGTGGGTCCTACATGAGAATTGATATTTTATCACCATTTTATATTTTTTTTTATACTTTTAATCCTACTTACCCCATTAAAATTTCCCAACTATCTATTTATATCATTTAAACAAGTGGTCCTACAATAAAAATAATATACCTAAAAATTTGATCCAATTTGCTAGGTAGCAAGTAAAAAACAATGGAGATAGTAGTAAACGTAAACCTTGATACATTAATATATTTGTAATAGAATTCGTATGCGAGTATACAACCATTAGTATATTGATATTCCTAATTCCAAAGTCAAAAGCTCACTTATTAGTTATACTCCTATAATTTCAATTTTTTTTTCCCGGATTACGCATGCAAGAAGTGACTGCTTGACGTTATAAAAGATCGTAGTACAACTTATATACTTCTAAAGGGTAGCCATCAATTTAAATATATACAACCAATTTGACAACTTCCATCAAATTTTTTATTAATAACAAAGCATATATGCTTTTTATTTTCTAATACTCTATTCTAGATCCCCCACTTGGTCCCTTTCTACATTGAACTAATCCAATCATATGAATTAAGTAGTACACATGTATAGAATTGGTAATTTTTTTTTTTTTTTTTTTTTTTTTTTTATCACAACATAAATGATTATTGACATTGTTGAAGATGATAATACGAAGGAAGCCTAAACAAATAAAACATTCAAATTAAAAAATGAACGACGACAAATCACAACTTATATCTTATATTATGAACATATTTTTTTACATAGTATTGAGCATTCTTCTAGTCCTCTGGCTTTTAACCATCATTTGCCGGCGTCATAGAGCTCTCCAGACCTCTGATCATAGCCGTCGACAAACCGTTATGGTGGGTCCAGCTATAGTCCCATTTCCAGCCAACCAAGTGTTGCCACGTGGCCTTGAGCCCTCGATAATCGAGACTTTCCCAAAGTTTGCTTACTCAAGATGTGACCAACATGCCGGAAAAATGAAGATGACCGCAGAATGTGCTGTGTGTCTAGGGGTGTTTGAGGAAAAGGAAACCCTACGATTGTTGCCTATATGTGGACACGTGTTCCATGCTGAGTGCGTCGATATTTGGCTAGCGATGCAAGCCACGTGCCCATTTTGCCGTGCTATACTCCTGCCGCCAGAGGAGGGTCCGGCCGGTGGCGGGCCGTCGCATTTTGAAGTTATGATCGACGTCAACGATGGTAGAGAAAGGTAATTTTGCTGACAAGTTCATGTAATATTGCAACTACATACAAACAAACGGTACAATACAAATGTACAATAGTTCTTACCAATGATGATCAAGGTTATATAACCCGAGGGCATATCAGTAATTTGACTGCATGGTAATTGACTTGACTAACTGGCAAGTGTATACTACGAGTCTCCGAGTAACGAGTAGATTATTACAGGTTTGTATTTGAATTTATATTTGTAGATTTTTACTTCAAATCCAAATCGATCCATTGGAAAATGTTTGTTAGTTCAATGTGCTCCATCTCCATACATACCTCATGGTTGACTTGTTGGAGGAGATACGTAAAGAAAAGTAGATTTTTTTTAATAATTTTGAAGAACAAATCATATATCCCATATGTGGAGTAATTGTTTATTTAGTTTGAAACACATTAATTTTCCTTCTCATACTCATGAAAAGATTTATAAACCAGTACTATAAGTAGGATACAAATAGTAGTTTAACGTATTGATCAAGGTTAAATAGGGGAAATATATACTTCTATCATATACAACGTACAACGAACAAATTAAATGATGGAAGATACTTACAGTATATATGGAATATTTCGAATCAATTGTATCTACATTCTAGTTACAAACAATCTCATTCTACAAACTCCTAGAGAAGTTTTTTCTTTTTTTTCATTTTGTATCACTTTTTGTAAATTAAGACCTTATTTAAATTGAAAGTATTATAATTGGGACCTTTTAAGTTGATTTTTGGAAGAAGAAAAAAAGTCAAAGTGCCGACATTTAACCAGTAACGTTTATTGCACATTTTGACTTTTTGAACGGTAAGTATTCAGGAATGTGCAATGTAACAGACGCGATTGGTCAATCGTTGACACTTTGATTTTTTTTGCTGAAAATCGACTTTAAGGTCTTAATTTTAATACTTTCAGTTTAGATAAGATCTTAATTTACAAAATATGATACAATGGTCTTTCTTTACAAGTTCTGAAATACAAAAGGTCTTACTTGGCAAAAAGTCCAAAAATTTTACACAAATGGACTATCTACTCATAGTTATTTTTTCCCTCAAAATGTTTTTTCATCTCTCATATGATGGAAAAAGTGATTTCTAGTCAACATAATAACTAGTATGGGCTATGGGGTAAGTCTAATATAATTGTTGGTTTCCCCTTACGTCTTTAAATAATCGTGCATCGACGCTAGTTAAAAGTTCAAATGCAAAAAATAATGTAAAACGTAGATAAGATATGACAATGAGGTAGTGTATATTGGTATACGCTTGTACTAGATAAGTTTTTGTTTGAATTTGCATGTCTATACGTACTATGCAGTTAATTAGTGACGAATTTAATCTATCCCAAATTTTAAAATGGGTATAGAATCACATGTGATAGTATATTGGTAGATAAAATATCTACCTTTATCAACTCATACATTGCGTACTTGGAAAGAAGATTGCTTAGCATAAATGTAACAAGGAATTATTGAACAACATATACTCAAGAAGAATCATAGTTTAGATAAAGATCAGAGGATACTAACAAAAATTTACTATGCATAATTATTCCTTTGAAAATATAATGGAAGGATCACCTTCCGCAACCTTAGCATTTTACACCACCTTGTATATCGCGTTATCCTTGCTCTCAATTATGTGGGCTTACTCCATCATATGGCGCATTTGTTACGGAGATTCCCAAGGCCGCCGCAACCATGCGATGGTGTCCACAATGTCCCTGTATTTGGGAAACCGTGGCCTTGGAAATGCGATTATTGAGGGCTTCCCTAAGTTTGCCTATTCTAGTAAGGGCATGGATGCAAATATAGATGTAACAATAATGAGAGTAAATGGTGAGTGTGTGGTGTGTTTAGGTGTGTTTGAGGAAAGTGAAATGTTACGCCTATTGCCTAAATGTGGTCACGTTTTTCATGTAGATTGCGTTGATAAATGGTTGCAATCGCACGTAACATGTCCACTGTGTCGGGCTAATTTACTGGTGGCGGGCAACTATCCTCCTCAAAATATGCCTTAAATATTATATGGCTGAAGTTTGAATCGACGTTGATGCGGCACAAAGGAGGGTCATATTGACACCCCTAGGACATATATAATTTGAAGGTAAGGTGATATTGAATTGGTTGATTATTGTTGAATGCTTAGCTTGAAGTTTAGGAATTTATTTTGTATGACTTGTGATCTACGATATCTTTAATATTCAGCAATTTGTTCACTTTCTTATAAAAGGATTCAACTTAGCTTAAAGGGACTGAAATTGAGCTAAAATTCACTTAGGGTATAGCTATAACTACCCACATGGTAAATTATTTTGATAGACTAAGCTAATATATCCATTCTAGTTGCTTAATTGGGAGCCACCTTTATATATATGCTTGTTCGGTTAATATTTACTTTGATGGCTCATCCAAGAACGATTCAGCTACTATATAATAGTAGGTTTTATCTTAGGAATTATGGCTTACACCTACAATTTGGATGCATCCTCTCTTATCAAGCGCCTGATGGTCACTCAAACAAACCTTGGTATAACCGTGGACACTAAATTAATTAGCGCCTGATGGTCACCTATATATCGAGCGCGGAAATTTCTATACTTATAGTTTCGATGTATTAGAAACTTGGACATTTGGAAATACTTGGAAAACTCTTTGGAAACGAAACGTTTTTGAGATTAAATTAAAAAATCAGAAATGTTTCCCCTTAGGAGGAAACTTTATTTGATGTTAAATAAAACTTTTTGGAATCTTTGCAACTTACACACAACATTTCCTAATGTTACCAAGTTCCAGCTGATTTATAATCCTTCCAATACCCAACTCATGTGCTCAAGTTGCATCTTTCTTCTAAATTATCTCAAAAACATCAAAAAAGGGTATTTTTTTGTTCTCCTAATACCAAATTATTAGTTATCTATTTGATTTCAACTGTTTTTTGTTCTTTCCTTGATTTGAGGATCAACATGTAAAGTTTAAGTCTAATATATTTTCAGCCCCCCGAAACCCCTAAAATGTGAGTACATTATAGCTTTCGTTTTTGACTTGTGGAAGGTATTTCAGGGCTCCGTCTCGTTTTCTCCGAAAACTTTACCACTTGCTTTTAATAACCTTGGGATGATCAATGATGGTTTCTAGCGTCAAAAAACCTGTTATGTTTCTCTTTAAAAGATTTCCGAAAAGGGCACACTTGTGTTTTTTACTACCCCAGGTGTTTCTTGTAACATTTCAAACCCCGACAAGTTGTTTGGGTGCCCTCTTTTGACCTTGGGGACCCGAGTAAAATTTTTTGGCAATTTTTTTATGGGAGGGCTCTCTTGGTCTCCGTCTTGTTTTACCCTATATTTCTCCCATGTGTGGTTGGTGAACTCAAGATGCATCACCTCCATTTTCAACCTCTAAAAACTTGTTATCGTCCCTCGTTAGAAATTTTTTGAAAAAGAACACACTAGTCTTTTCGCTTTCTCGGGATTCGTCTTATGACCTTTCCGACCACGAAAAGCTAGGAGAAACTCTTTCGATCATAGGGGCACATTGTTAAATTCTTGTCAACTTTCTTGTAGGACCCTTGTACCCCGAAAAGTGTGAATTGTAACATTTGTTTTCGGCTTTTGAAGGTCTTTCTCGGTCTTCGTCTTTTTTCGCCCTTATTTTTGATTCATATGCATGTTCTGATTTCTATGTTTTTTTCTTCTAAAGTTTGATTTTTAGTTTATACGTATGTATAACTAAAGCAGATAATTCATTTTTTAACGAACCCAAATATAATATTCCCCATAAAGATTCATTTTTAGTCAACCTCGTATTGTTTCAGGACTAAAGTGTTGTTGTTCTTTTTGTTCATAACAATGCTTCAATATCGTCAAGCGGGTGTTGTGGGTTAGACTAAATATATATATAATATTGAAATTATCGAGTGCTACACCTAATTTAAATTCCTAGATCTGCCCCTGCACTCAATTTGAGTCTGAATAAAATTGTTATCTCCTTATTAAGAGAATTTCAAAAGTAACGATACAAATACATAAAAAATGCAAAGTTCACATTTAATTAGCATATCAAAGTGTTGAGCTCTAACCCAAAATCACTTAATATAAACCCCCTTAACATGTACCTTGTCTTCGCTAACAACTATTGTTAGTCAATAATCTAGTGTTTATCTTTTTTTAGGTCGCGTTATCTGTATTCTTAGTTCATTGTTCACAAACACAATTTGTGTTACCCACTTTCATTATTTCTCAATGATAAGGTCAATACATGTGGTGATAAATTTGTTGTTGAAATAATGTAGTTAATGTTTTTTTCCTGGTAATAGCATGCATATAAAATTATATGCATGTTTATGTGTATGGCAATAAGGGCAAGTTGTTGCATAGATGGTCACCCTAAACCATTGAAAGATAAATTAATTATACTTTAAGGGCCGTGGGCGGACGGGTAAGCCCAATCCTTTTAAAAATTTGGTATATGGAGAAAAAGTATCGACCTATCAAAAGAGCATGGGCTAGCAAATTCAGGTCCTTTGGACATGAAGTCAAGGTTTGGCTCGACTCGCAACGTAACATTCCAGTGCCCACAAATGGTCATCTCTAGTTCTTATTCCCATATTATTCCATTCCAACTCTTTAAACAAAGCGAGCCAGACCATCTCATCATGCTCATCCCACTCCAGTTCCTAGTCCCCAAGTACAGCCCAAGCCTGCCCATTAATCACAGCAACAATGTAACGCTTCTAAAGAGCACAATGGGCACCAATCGACAACCTTCCTTGCCGGGGTTAGTTAGAGTGACAAAACTTGGGTGAGAAAAGCACGTTGGCAAAAGGGCTTAGAGTAAACGTACACCAAGAACCCTTCACCAACCTAACAATAACATGTATAAATCAGGTCTCATCAAAGTAAACACATGGTTCAGTGCACACTAATTTATTGTACGCCAAATATATGCAAGTATCAGTAATTTTCAAGCTGTAATGGACTTTTGATGAGTTTATCCTAATCTTTAAAAAGGGAAAGAATCAAATGTGATTGTTACCTAATATATATCGACCCGAGATCTCTAATATGAATGGTTCACTTTATATAGAAAACAATTTTATTTATTCATAAATAATTTGTCTAGCCTAGTAGTGAGACCGTTATACTTGAGATTAATTATATATGATAAAATGAACAAAAGTTTAAAATATGTATATATGTACAAAAAGTTAGATATTATAATCTCGACAATTAGACCGTCTGACTAGAGAATTGCTCAATTCCACACATGCAGGTATTTAGTATGAAAAATTTGAAGACTACTTTAAATGAACGAGCAAGTAATAATTGCATACCATATAACCAATAAAATCAAGAAGGATTCGTAGTAAAGAGAACACCAAAACCAAACTATTACTCTTTTACAAGAATAATAAACGGATGCAACATTATCTCCTACGGCGTTTCTGCTATACATCTCCTTTTATATTAGTTTATCTATCCTATGGGTTTATACCATTATGTGTCGTTGTTTCTGGTTTTCCCAGGGTAACCACAACAATTCGATGGATGAACCCTCAACTTCCCTACGCTTGGGAAACCATGGCCTTGAGGCCATGGTTATTGAGGGCTTCCCAAAGTTTACTTATTCAAGTCAAGGCCTTATCGATACAACAACGAGAACCAATGGCGAGTGTGTGGTGTGTTTGAAGAGAATGAAACTTTGCGTTGGCCGGTTGCCTAAGTGTGGCCACATTTTCCACATAGATTGCATTGATAAATGGTTGCAATCGCACTTCACATGTCCATTATGCCGTGCTAATCTATTGGTTAACGACGATCCTCCACAAAATATGCTTTCTATGGTTGAAGTTTAACTGCTTTGATGTCGATTTGAAAAAAGTTTGTCATCCATCATCTAATGGCAATGATTTGCTAAATCTAAATAATTAATGCTTATCCTTGTTTAATTTGGTATCTGTTTCATTTAATTTGTAGTGAGAAATAAGAGCATATCGGAGACAATTTGCACCTAGCTTAATTACCAAGAGTTTTTGATTCCTTTGTATCGTATATTTGCATGGGAATTTTAGTTTCGCAAAATTGTTTGTACTTTACAATTAATTCAACTAAATTATCCGCAACTATCACTTTAGTTTACATATATTATAAGATATGCTACTCTTAAGTCTTAACTCACATTTTTACCATCAATGTGGTTTTGGTCTAACCCATTTTGGCTTCTAATATAAAATAAATAGTGCTTCATAACAGTTTAGGAAAAAGATTACAATGCAAAAGGCTCGAAATTGAGAATAATATAGAAGTACAACACTACAAAAGAGATCGAGAATGATTTATGTTCTTTAAGATTATCAAAAGCCAATTAAATTATGTACAAGTGATCTTAATTTCCGCAATCTTAAACGGGCATATGCGTATGCTCATCAACCGAAACAACATCAACAGTAGAAGATCCTTCTTTACTTGTACATGTACTTCTTGTTGCTCTTACACCCTCAAATTTATTCAATTGTTTTCGAAAAGAAGGTGTCAAACTAAACACCCAACTGTCTGATTTTCCTCTTCGATCGACCTTATCATTTCCAAAACTCCCTGATCTACTCATCATTTGCTTTCGTACCTCCCATGGTAACCTTAATGTATACCTATCGTTGTCCTCCCATCGTTTAGTCGCAACGTGTCCCGTTGACAATGACCTTGATAACTCTCCAAATGGTCTACGCTGTTCAGATGACGAAAAGGCGCTCCTTATACTAGGAGTCTCACTGTCTTCTTCCAATACAACGTTGTTTTGATCATGATTGTCGTCCCTAAAACAGATGTCTGCTAGGTTTAGCCTACAAACGGGGCAAGTACCGTGACCTACTAGCCAGTCATCAACGCAATCAGCGTGAAACACGTGGTCACATATCGGAATTAACCTTAGTACATCTTTGTCGTTGTATTCCGTTAAGCAAACAGCACATTCTAACGTGTCTTTTCCAATCATTACATGTCTAATAGCACCATATTCGAAGATTGGGAAGCTTTTGACTTTTTCAGGATCAAGTTCGTTTTGGGTTGACTTTAATGAATGCTGCCTCAATGAGGCTGTGAAGGTGCCCCATGGGTGTCGCCAACCACTCCAGTTGCCAATTTGGACAAAATGGTCGTCGATGCAACAACATAGGTAGATGAAGTAGAAGGCTACAAATAAGAGGGCTGAGAGTATGGCGACTATGATTACTTCCCTTGGTGGTCGCCTTGAGCTTTGATCGATTGATGGGTTTGGTTCGAGCCCTGGAGCAATTGTGTGCTCATGGGCTCGAACCTGTTGACTAATAAGAGGAACAAAGAAAAGGAGGAGATTTGTTAGGCTTTTTTTCATTATAGATAGTCAACGGCATTTGAGGATTGGATGGGATTGTATGTTGATGAGGGAAGATGGAACTTTTGTTGTTGTGAGTGTTGTGCGTGGTACAAGACAAATACAAATAAAAAAAGTATAGACCAGGTAAAGGCTATGACTTAGCTTTTGGAAATGGCAATGCTGATTGTTGTCATTGGATAGCATGATTTCGAAAATAAAAGTTTGATCAAGTTTTAAGAAGTTGAGCTTGATTTTTATTATCTCGACAATTTTAAAAGGAGCTTCAGTAAAAGGGTTGAGCAAAAATATTTGAAGATTCGAAAATTCGATATGTATTCGATTCATTTTTAGGATATTCGATCCGAAAAAGCGGATATCAAATACCTATTTAAATATCACTTTTGGCTCTTTTGGATATCCGAATATCCAAAATTTCATATATCGACTTGGATATCCGAAATTTTTTGATACCGAATATAAAAATTGGATATCCAGAGTATCCAATCTGAAAATTATCGGATATCCAAAAATTTTGGATACGGATACAAATATTGATTTTTCAAAATTTCGGATCGGATAGGCCATGAGTAGTAACTCATCACACAACAACACAACTTATATGATTATTAATATATATCCATTACTATTAGCGAGTTAGAATAGAGTCTAAATCTGTTGTCCCACATTGTTTGTACCATTTGTGTGCTAATCAATGTCATTGGTTGATTAAATAAGGGTCCATTACTTTTAAATTAAAAAATTAAATTAAATATTATTAACCAATCAAAAATAGTAGCACACAAATGGTACACCAAAAGTGGAACAACAGATTTTTTTTTTCTTGTTAGAATATAAGGAGTGAGAAATTTAACCGTAAATATTTTCTATGACATTAATTAGGATAAAACATGAGTCCAAATCTAATATCTCATATTTTGTGTATCAAATATTTTCATTGGTTGGCTTTAAAATAAGGACTCACTATATATGAATTTAAAAATTAATATTAATTGTTACATACTAACCAATCAAAATAAGTGGCATACAAGTGGTACACATATAGTGGAATAGCAAATTTTAATCCATAAAACATAGTTATATACTTATATGAGATTGATCTTATATATTAGATGACTAGATGTTATTGTTTTAATATCAAATTTTATTGAGAAGATAAATTTTATAATTTTATAGAATATCAATTTTTTTTAGAAGACAAATTCTATAATTTTTTATAAAGCATGCATAGCGGTAGATATTAATGTTTAACGAAGTGCATTGAAAATTGCGGAAAAAAATTGCAAAAGGATCGATCTGGATTTTTTTTTTTGGCAAATGGGGGCATTAAATTAAACAAAGTCAAACCAGTACAACAAGACTACAAGACTACAGTACAACAAGACTACATCAGAGAAGAAAAAATTAGGGAACATTTTCATGATAACAAGTAAATATTTTAACCACTACAACAGGTAACAAGTAATGAAGTTCAAATGTAAATAATATATTTTAAAGTTGGGTCCAATTTTAAATAATCCAAAGTTGGGATTATTTTTATCAAATTTTCCTTTCCATAATATGATACAACCTTTATTTTGTATGGGGTGAAAGTAGGTAGCCTATTGTTGGTGAATTTAATTAAATATGTGTGTTCTTATATATTAATTTTTATGATTGTTTGTAACAACAGTTTACACGAATTATATAATGAATTTTAACAAATTTTCATGTCATTCTAAACCATTAATTTAAATTTTATCATTATTCTTTGAAGTGCATGATTTGATGCTTCATGTTTAGCAAATGGATGTAGTATATAAATGTTTGCACGAATAATAATGATATTTGTAAAAAGAAAAAAAAAATGGATGTTAGTGTATTAGTTGTTGGACCAGCAATATTCGACTTTTTGCCCGTTTAATAAATTAAGACCATCAAAATTTGACTAATATAATTTAAAGGTAATAGAAGAATTATATCAAAATATTGTTGATTAATGTTGTCCGCCATATTAGATATTTTGATTTTAAAAGTCAATAATATAAAGTGTGAAAATGCAAAAATCTAACGAGACAATGAAATAAGACAATCACTAGAGTATATTCCAAACATATATTGTATTATTTCAAACACTTTAATAGGTAGAATAATGTGATGTTACGATTGAATTTTTCTTAATTAATACTAGTGTATTGTGACTGACTATTAAATTAAAGAAATCAAAGATACAAGTTGCATGACTTAATCACCGACGAATTGACGATGTTGCTGCAAAGTTTAGAATAGCAAACACTTCAAATTAGCATAAATTAAAGGAAGTGAAAATTACTAATTTTTCTTCTTTTTTTTCACGTAAACAAGATATCTCACCTTAATTGCTAGTTGCTATGTTACTTGTTTTACCAGGCCCATGTCTAACTACACTCATTTACTTTTATATTCGTTATTTTACACTTATTTAATCTTATTTTATCATTTTAACTCCCGCTCAACTACCATTTGATCTTACTTTATTCTACTAACACAAAACTACATAAGTAATTAAGTAGTGGACTCATCGAGAGGATCGTGCATAAAGCTTTGAAACATTTCTCAATGTAACAAAGAATTAATATGCTACTAATCGAGAAATATAACAAGTTAACTAGTCACCCATGTATGAAACTTCCAACTTATTTTTATCATTTGATTGTTAAAATTATTACATTGATTGATCCAAACTTACTATGGACCCCAAAAAATGTCCAGGTTTACTACTTATGCTACCCTATTTAATTGTTGCATTTTACAGAGTATTTTAAAAAACAATCACAATTAAGCTTGCGGAAAGAATAGGTTTAGTCATCAATTAAATTAAAAATATCAATATATAACAAGGTACTATGGATGTACTTCGTGTCAGTGTTTTTTTTTATTTGAATTTCAAAATAATAAATAAAATAAAAAATTGTGAGGTGTTTTCCTTAAATTTTCCATGTACAATTTCAGCTAATTTGCTCTAGCATGTTAATTCAGTTGTCTTTCTTTTACAACAATTTAATTGCAAAGATATTAGCCAACCTTGTTTAATCGACATAAACCTTCTTAATTATAGGCCTATCCGATTTGGGGCGTTGCCAATTCTATAGCATGAGACTTAAACTCTTGTAACTAATGGGTGTATAGAAAATTTCATATTTCCATATCATAAAGTCAAATTGCCCCCTCAAAAAAAAAAAAAAATAATAATAATAATAATAATAATAAAAATTAAAGAATCTACATGAATTCCAACACTACCATATATCATAAATTAAATAATGGCATTGCAATGGGACAAAGTCTTCAAAATAGAAAATTAATTACACCAAAACAAAAATGCGTATAAAATATAGAAGCAATTAAAGTCAAAAAAAAAAAAAAAATCATGTGTGAAAACAACCCAAGAAATTAGGAATGCAATCATGTTATTGCATTTGACAACTTTGTACATGTTATTTACTAGACAAAATCTCTACTTTACCCCTAAAATATAAAAATAACCAAAAAAAAACCCAACATGAAAATTAAAATAAAATTTGTACCCATTAAATTTTACAAAAGCTTGGGTGTGTATATAAATTCTTTACTTTAATCCTAATAGAGTTATGAATAAAATAAAAATGAACAATTTTTGTAGTTAATTCACAGTTCACATGTAACTAAATTATTCTCAACTTAGACAGGCAACTGATTCAACTCGTTTTGCATATTACCACGCAAAGACCCACCTCGGCTAGTAGTTGAAGTACTAGTAGTAGGCGCCCCAAATTTTGGGGATTTCAAGGAAGGACCCCTAGTAAAAAATGGCGGCACCAGAGTAAAAATCCAACGATCCGACTGTGTGGTGTCGGACTGTGTACTACCAAACCGGCCTCCTCGACTACTCCCATCACCAAACCCTTCGAGGCCGGTTCGGTAGCCTCGCCTAGAGCTAGTTTCTCTAGGCAGGACCAACAAACTTGTTGTCCTTTCTAATTTTCTATTAATAATTTGTTTTCGTACTTCTTGCGGTAATCTTAACGTAAACCGCTCCATATCATCCCATTGTTTGACCGACATGTGTCCCGTTGAAAATGATCTTGCGAGTTTATTAAGCCATCTTGGCCGTCCAAATGATAGGTTCCTCATCGTACGGTTCCTGTTCATTGTTGCTCTTCCATGCAAAGGTTGCTCCATTGACTCACTGTTATTATTATTGTTTGCCTCTTCGTCGTTATGATCTTCAACTTCGCCAATTTCCACAACGACGTCGTGAAATGACGACACGTCATGCGTTGGTTCTTCCATGATGGTAGAAGCGTCGTTAAGGTTGCAACGACAAACAGGACATGTGGTGTGGCCCACAAGCCAAGCGTCGATACATTCAGGATGAAACACGTGGTCACACTTTGGTATGAGTCGTAAAGTGTCGTCATCTTCAAACTCGGTTAAGCAAACGGCGCATTCCAAAGCGCCTTTACCGAGCTTCTCCGACTTAACAGCAGCATAGTCAAAGGTTGGGAAGCTCTCGATCACTTCCGGGTCGAGCCCGCGTGGGGCCCGACGGGATTGTCTTAGTGACCCGATTCTACGGCCCGTTCTACCGTTGGTAGACGTGTCCTCAGAGCAGTGGCGGATGTAAATAGAAAAGAAGCCCATGATGAAGAGTGCGGCTACTAGGACTATGATGACGACCCCCATAGACGGGCTGAAACTGGCACCTCCATATCCGTCCACGTCGGGCCCAGGTGGGCTGGGCTGGGCTCGGGTAGTTTGGCCCAAGAGGAATATGAGAAATATTTGAGTGGTGATAAAGGTTGAAAAATGAAAATATGTCATATTTGTAGAATGTATTGCTTTGCAAAATATATTTTAATATTATTAGAGGGTGTGAGATAATTATAAGTGGGAGCATTTGAGAGGGAGAAAATAAAGAAGAGAGAAAAGTAGAGTTTTGAAGTGAAGAAGATTATATAAAGAAGAAATAAGGATGGAATAAAGAAGGAAAGAGGGAATGAAATGATTTGGTGTTATAAAGTTGAGATGAGAAAGAGTCAAAGTGTGACTTTTGGCGTTATGGGTTGGTTGTGCTTTAGACTTTAATTCATGGGTAGGTTGCTTCTAGATAAATAAACTTCGCACAATGCTTATAGTAGCATATGAGCATATCATATAAGATCTACCCATATATGCCATGATATACTACCCAAGAATTTTTCTTTTTAATTATTTGTTAGTCATATTTTGACATTTAATAATGCTGAATTGAATTGAATTGAACTAAACTTATTTTAAGTTGAAATAAACAGGCTCTAAGGAATGATACTCCTAGTTGTAGTTTGTATTGGTATGAAAGAGTCGCAAAGGTATGCATATTATATATTGAGGGGAGGGGTAATTCGAATATGTATATCATATTGACCTACGGTAGTATAGTACATATACATACCCTCATTTCTTTATCTCAATTTTTAATCATTATACATGTCATCAAGATATCATTTGTTAAACCTACTATGGAATAATAGTTTATAAAATAATAAGTATGACAGAGTGGAGAGTGAGAGCTTAAAATTGATATAATTTCAAGAATCTATAATTTCAATATAACAAAACTGAACGTCTGAACCGCACAATTTTGAATCTTACAAGGGTATAATATTAAAGGTGACTTATTAAGATTCTAAAATAAATTATAGGATATAACTTCTTTCATTTTAAAAAGTAAAAAGCTTTCTGCAATTTATAGGATGAGAAGAAGTAACCAATATTCTTATGCAGAAAATTGAACAAAAATAGAATAATTAACAAATTTTAATTCATTATTTAATTTTGAAAAGACTAATTATAAAATAAATAGAATAGTAATTAAGATTTTTGAGCTTATTATCATTTCTTCTAAGTTGGCATGAATATTTTATTACCTCCGTTAACGAAATGATGCAACACTTGGGGTGGCACGGACTTTTATAAGGGTATGGGTAAGTATATTGATGAGAGAGAAAAAAAATTAGATTAATTGATTAATCAATTGGGTCCACCAACTAAAGTGTATGAGTAAATAATTAGGTTGAGGTAGTTTCGTCATTTCACCATTAAAAATTTACTATATAAGGAAAAAAATAAAGTGTTGCAAGTAATTGATAACATCCTGAAATAGAAAGTGTTGCACATAATCGTTAACGGAGGTAGTATATAAGTTTGGGGGATTCTCGGTTCATAAGTGTGAGATACATGTTTTATAATTCTCGGTTCATAATTAATAGAATTACATCATATCACAATGAAAGTTCGTAACAAATCCACCTTGTATTAACAAATCCATCATAAGGATGTAGCTCTATTGCAATATGTTATAATTATAAAGTATGTTTGTGAGAAACCAACTTAGTTTCTAAAAACTAGGAATTCGCCAATAAGTTTAACTCATTTCAGCTCAAAAGATCGAACATGACCTAATAGTTACATTCTAATGTAGCATTTGATTATAAAATAAATTATCCACCATTTACTATTGGCAATCTTACAATACATAAAAAGGTTTTACCTTAAGTTTTTTTATTTTTTTTTNAACTAAACTTATTTTAAGTTGAAATAAACAGGCTCTAAGGAATGATACTCCTAGTTGTAGTTTGTATTGGTATGAAAGAGTCGCAAAGGTATGCATATTATATATTGAGGGGAGGGGTAATTCGAATATGTATATCATATTGACCTACGGTAGTATAGTACATATACATACCCTCATTTCTTTATCTCAATTTTTAATCATTATACATGTCATCAAGATATCATTTGTTAAACCTACTATGGAATAATAGTTTATAAAATAATAAGTATGACAGAGTGGAGAGTGAGAGCTTAAAATTGATATAATTTCAAGAATCTATAATTTCAATATAACAAAACTGAACGTCTGAACCGCACAATTTTGAATCTTACAAGGGTATAATATTAAAGGTGACTTATTAAGATTCTAAAATAAATTATAGGATATAACTTCTTTCATTTTAAAAAGTAAAAAGCTTTCTGCAATTTATAGGATGAGAAGAAGTAACCAATATTCTTATGCAGAAAATTGAACAAAAATAGAATAATTAACAAATTTTAATTCATTATTTAATTTTGAAAAGACTAATTATAAAATAAATAGAATAGTAATTAAGATTTTTGAGCTTATTATCATTTCTTCTAAGTTGGCATGAATATTTTATTACCTCCGTTAACGAAATGATGCAACACTTGGGGTGGCACGGACTTTTATAAGGGTATGGGTAAGTATATTGATGAGAGAGAAAAAAAATTAGATTAATTGATTAATCAATTGGGTCCACCAACTAAAGTGTATGAGTAAATAATTAGGTTGAGGTAGTTTCGTCATTTCACCATTAAAAATTTACTATATAAGGAAAAAAATAAAGTGTTGCAAGTAATTGATAACATCCTGAAATAGAAAGTGTTGCACATAATCGTTAACGGAGGTAGTATATAAGTTTGGGGGATTCTCGGTTCATAAGTGTGAGATACATGTTTTATAATTCTCGGTTCATAATTAATAGAATTACATCATATCACAATGAAAGTTCGTAACAAATCCACCTTGTATTAACAAATCCATCATAAGGATGTAGCTCTATTGCAATATGTTATAATTATAAAGTATGTTTGTGAGAAACCAACTTAGTTTCTAAAAACTAGGAATTCGCCAATAAGTTTAACTCATTTCAGCTCAAAAGATCGAACATGACCTAATAGTTACATTCTAATGTAGCATTTGATTATAAAATAAATTATCCACCATTTACTATTGGCAATCTTACAATACATAAAAAGGTTTTACCTTAAGTTTTTTTATTTTTTTTTTTTTAATTTAGCTTTTAAAATTAAACACACTCTAATTTGATTTAAGAAAATTTAACTTAATTAATGTCCAGTTTAGATACGAGTATATGAAAAGAACGTTTTTTAAGAATCTAAATCCTTTATTTATACCATATTTTTGTTTTCTTCGATCACCCATTAATTCAATTTTTTCCAATATTTTGATAAATCATCAATTTATGTGTACTAACCAAATCTTAAAGGAGTGCTTTCAAGTTGATCAATCCCGTTGGTCACACTATCAAAAACTTTATCATGTACGATAGTATATATTAACGACGGGCTTAATCCCGTCATCAATAGTCAAATTGATTATCATAAATGACTTGATTAATTTTAAATTTATAAAAATGAGTAAAATAAAAAAAACATTTACGACAGGATTTGAAGAGCAAAAATTATCTCCGACCCCTTTTGGCTTTTGTTTAGGACGGATTCACAAATCACAATTATGACCCTTCATTTACAGGACGGAAATAAATAAACTATTTTTTAGGGTGAGTACTTTAATTTATAAGGTTTGTACGGAGTAAAAACCGAGGACAACGGTCCTAAATGATGTGCCACGTGGAAAATGTTGGGTGCCACGTGAAAAATTAAAAAGAAAATTAAAAATTGGGTGGCATGTTTTCCATCCGGTTGATGTGAATGTGTGATGAGATCCGCCTCCGACATTGATTTAATTATACACTTTTGTTTGTGTCAAAGTATAATTGCTCCTCGCGCGAAATATTCGCTTCTTCCTAAGAAACAACAGTCAATCACCAATATGATGATTAGCCATTAGGTATTAATTACACTTGCTAAAAGTAAGTCCATACAATAATATACAAATAATACACTCCATAAGACTTTTTGAAAGCTTGATTAACATTATCAAGTGATATTCGATTGAACTTAATTTTAATAGTATGTAAAATAAAATTATCATAATATACCCAGAGTACGCAGATGAATAATATTATAAATGAATATATTGTACTCCGTATACTAACTTAAATTTTGACAATCATCAATCCAATAACGATATGGTATTGAATTTCTAGCATCTTGTGCGATTATGATCATTAGAAAAAGAAAAGGTGGTGGAAGCTAAGCTTTTTTAGAAGAACCACATTCTTATTCTTCATAATGTCCATATATGAATGATTGATGAAAATATTAAATTTATGATTAAACCAAATAGCTAACCAACAGCTTGTAATAATTCGTAGCATCTTACACCAACATCACTAGCCTGTGACTTAATAATGAATACTGGTCACTTTCTTTTAGCCTCGCTTTAAACTTTAAGCTACTTCACTCTTTCTTAATTAACACATGTTTCAACCACATATAAACAATACAATAGAATGTTTTTTATACATTGTTTAATCTCGGTATGTAACACACCTTTAATTTGCCTAGACATTATTGAAAATTTCTGGTAAATTCTCTATTTATTTATTTTTCTTATTTAGAGTTCATTCCGATATGAAGGGAGGGATAACTCTTATCGTTAGTGTTTCTTTTCCGATTTTAGGAAATTTTGAGATCGATTCTCATCCCTAATCTATATGGCTCCCCAAATTAAATAAAAAAAAAAAAAAGTTCATTTCGGTATCCTAAACATGTTGAGCGCCAAATAATAGTTGGTATTGTATATTGCAAGTTAATTATATAATCGTGTGATTCTTTTGTTTATATTTTTATGGGTTAATTGTATGTAACTAAGGATTTTATGTGGGTGAACTTTCTTGTCTCCAAATTAAAGTTAGGCATATGCTCCGGACAGTAGTACATTTTTGTAGAGTTTGATCAAGTTAACAAAATTTGACATATATATATAATATCAAATATTACTGCACACTGTATACATTATTGTGTACACACGAGTTTATTTGAGCTTTGCTTTCTTTTGGAAACTACTCAACGTACTACTGATACATTATCCAGTTTGTTTGCGGTCAATGGCCACCACCGGCTAACGTACCAACCCATGATAGTGCTTGATAAGGACCCTTTTAATGTGTATACTGTATACTATGTCAAAATTATGGATGTAAAAGGTTATGCTTTTGAGTTTAGGAACAAACTTTTATTCAAGTTCTTCATTAATTGGCATAGCATGGGCGGCAATGAATTATATTAAGTTTTAGCCATTTTACACAAGCAGCAATTCATAAAGACTGTGAGAGTGTTAGAATAAGTTTTTGACGTGTTAGAATCAATAATTTTTTATTTTACAAAATTCAAGTGTAAAACCAATTGACAATTAGAGAAGTAACTCTTAAACTTATAAACTAGTTCAGCATCTTCTTTTTAGTCTTTATTTGATATAGGATAACTCACAAGTGAATGTAGTAATTAAAAAGAGACGACAGATGGAGTATTTTGTTATGTACCACTTATTAGAATCATCACCAAACCAAACTTTAATTTGAAAATTACCAATGCCTTACGAAGTTAAGAGTTCACACTTAATAAGCTATCATAGTTCATGATTTCATCGCAAGAAACGGTTGATGACCTATACCATCGACTTTTGCTTTTTTGGAATTTATTGGTGCAAATTTACTAATTTAGGGTCAAAAATCAACAAAATGTTATCATTAGAAAGATAAGTTTAGAATGTAATAGAGGCGAGGGATTACTACTAGGGGCATCAATTATACGAGTCCTTTTCGTTTAATTTGTTTCTTCATTCAAGTCCATTTCTATTAAAACCATCAATAATTTGATTTTTTTTAATTTGTTGTTCTACCAATGTGGATGACTTTTCCTATCATGTACCAAAGTCCTAAGCATAATGACAAGCAATAAGCTACTCCAATAATGACTAAAGATGACATTGCAAGAGATTATTAAAGGTCAATTTTTAACAACACATTAATTAGCTAGGCTAATTAATTTAAGGTAGAAGCTTTGATCTTCTAGCTAATTTGGCTTTCAACCGGGAAAAAAGAAATTGCAATATTTGTCGATCTATTTTTCTCTTATTATGGAGTGTGCTAATCTAGATAGCACTTAGTCGAAAATAGGATCGAAAACAAATACAAATACATAAACTTATATAAAAACATATTTGGACCCACACTTCAAAGCTCCTTAATGTCATTATGGCAAAAGCGCCAATTAATCATTGGAATAATTTGCACAAAAACCAAAATGTCAAAATCTTCCCCTACATTTCAAAGGAGAACTACCTCCAAGCATAAACTTTAATGTACCTTATTAAGTGTTCTTCATAACCTCTGCTTTCAGAATATGGACTTAGATGCAAGTCTAGTAGTCTACATTGAGAAATAAGGTGTAACCACCAATTGGCATAGCAACATAAGATGTAGAAAACTCTTTTACGATCACAAGTCTAGCGTTCTTCAGCCTTGTTCGAAACACGAAAGACTACACTATCTTTATCATTCTCAAACAGAACTCTGCCATAGTATTTAATGTCATTCTTAAAATTTGAGTAATCAAACATGTCGTATGAAGCAACAATTTTCCCGTATGTACTGGCAATATCAACAACGCTCTTGCACACTACATTACACTTAATATGCACCCCTACTGCGGTACTAAACACTGTGTAGTGCACGGCACAAAAGCCACACTCACCTTCAAGAGCTTGTCTAGTCTGCAATTATTGGACGGATACATATATGTGTCAAAATCAAAATACCCTTCTGACACATTGAAATGGTTATTAAATTAGCATCCTTAAGTTTAAACTGATCATAGGCCATCATAAATTCAAAGCGACTAGCATGAACAACAACTCCTCACCGTCTACCAGTTCTTCATCTGAACCAACCATACATATAGTGTATGCTATCAATATTATAGACTCGAAAGTGAAAGTACAATGTGATCCAATTCACAACTTATTCAAGAGGAATTATTATCAACAAATCGATAGTAAAATTTAATCAACAACAATTACAACAGTCTGTTCCAAAACATGCAAACAAAACTACTTTAAAAACATTTCAAGAAGCATCATTAACAAGTTTCATGGATGAACATTATATTTATAAGAAAAAACTAAACAAAATCAATTTAAACAATAAACTAATTAGTAGCGTATTTGCAAATTTACCTTGGAATAAGAAAGATAAAGCACAAATTTAAAGTTGGATTGGTCCAATTGGATTATATGATTTGCTGAAAATAAATTAGAAATCCTTTCGTAGAGGCTTCACCATAAGCGACCAACTCTATCAAGGCCCAATTAATGTCGTTCTTGATTAAAAAAAAAAAAGGCCCAAATAATGTGGCAATATAGATTCTCAAAGGTTTGGTGAAAAACTGAAAATGAGTTGAGGAAATAAAAGGATTGGGATTTGGGGGGG
>PYUH01000009.1:3665230-3718119 GCA_016808085.1 Suaeda aralocaspica
GGGGGGGGGTTCAAACATCTAGACTTGTAGAGCTCGTTTGGTTTCTAATGAATAACTATTTTTAAAACGGATTAGAAAATGTGTTCTCTTGTTAATTACATTGGAATTGGGCTAGTAACTTGTTTGATTGACAATATAGAAAAATTGTATTTTTAGCGAAATAAGATCTCAAGCTTTGTGAGAATTAAGTCATTAGAAGAGCATTGTATGTTAGCTCTACATCTCCATTCGTATGCTTATCTAAGGAGTTCTTAATTGTCTTCCTGTGAGCATTGTATGAGGGTAATAAATCTGTGCTTCAGCTCATCATATAGAGCTTTCCGATAATACTTTTTTTTAACAAGTTTGTGGTAACACCGTTTTACGTTAAGAACATCAACTATTTGTAGGTTTTTTTTTTAACTATTAGGTTCATTGATTTAATTAATATATTTTATTGTCTAACAACCTAGTGGTCTTACCAAATAAAACCGTCTTATGTAAGTTTTTGTATACTTTTTATTATAGTTTCTTGAGTAATCAAAAATATCATACCAAGCCACAATCTTTCCATGAACTCTGGCAACATCAAGTCATCAATACCCTTGCACAATAAAATAATCTTCAAACTCACTCTTGCTGCGGAATTGAACAGTGTAATAGTGCACCACACAATAGCCATTAATACCCGGAAGTATACAAGTATTTAAAGGGTCTTGAAAATAGTTGTTTTTCAATATTTTTTTAAAAGGCCATGAGAGCGATGGCAACACATTTTTTGGGGCTCAAACCGATCGTGGGTATTTTTGTGGTGACCCATAGCATGTGGTGTAAAAAAAGGGCGAAAATAAGACGAAGTGCGAAGAGCTCCTCTCTGAACTACTCAATCGAAGACTATTATCCACTATTTTTTGAGGTTTTGAGAATCTAGAGAAAAAATTGCCAAAACATTTTCAGAGTGCCTGTATGGTTAAAATATCCTCCAAACATTATATTTTCTATCTTTTTCTTATAATATTAAAATAAAATAATAATTATAATTTAATTTAATTAACTTTTCCATATTTTTAAAGGTGAGCATCGCTCGGGGATTGTCTAGTTTTATATTATAAAGACCTCTAATATATTTGTTGCTACAAAATATTTTTGTACTATTATAATTTAATTATGTATTTGGATTAATTATAAAAATTATGTCGTAATGTGGTATCTTATTGTAAGCTTTTGTTACAACAGATTTTTTTACTCAAAAATGATATATGTACTCCGTATTATATATGTATCTATAGCTGTTTATTCAATGATATTGATAGTTGGATTAAACATTTCACCTTGATCTCATCTACTATATATAAAATTGAATCAAAAATAAACTTTTATAGCAATATGCTGACATGAAGGCTATGTATCTCTTTGTCTTTCAATCTCATCTACTATATACTTTAAGTAGAAACTTTTGGATTGAATTTTTATCCATTTTTATAAACATTAAACAATCCCTTCATTATATTGATTTAGCTATGCGTCATTATCAATTTTACATTTTATTAAAATGATCAATCATATAGTTAAGTTAGCTAACGACTATTAAATCAAACCAGTAATTTGTCGAGTTGAGGTGATTCAATTAACTATAAAATCGATTTTCATGCATAGCCATTTAATTTTATCAGTTGAGTTTGCATAGACATTTAATGATATTGATACACCTAAGTTACCAGTTGACCTCCCCTCAAAAAAAAAAAAAAAACACTAGTTGACCACTGTTTATAATAAACACCATGGGTGGAAAATTAATTAGGCAATTCATCGAATAGGAGCTATGAGAATATATTTATATGAGATCATTAGTTAAAATTTACAGCCTATATGTATGTGCAAGGAAAACCACGTGCATATTTATTTAATTCAAAATTCAAAATGTTGGCTTGACAGGGTCTTTGTGAAAATATCTACAAGTTAAAGCTAAGTGGCCGGAAGATCACTCTTTGGAAAAAAATGATATTCAACATTAATATGCTTATATGGTCATTGCTCTACATTAACTGTAAGATAAGTATTTGAACAGTATCACAAAACAATTTAACTTGATTTCGGACCACCAACCCAAGACCCGTTAATAGAGTACAAAGATGCAATGTATCAGCCAGGACAGTATATGCCACAACATGATAGCCTTCAGCGGAATTGTGGAAGCTTTAGAAACGAAACCCATGATATACTGCTACTGACTAACGACCATTATATTCAATGAAACTATCAATTGTGTAGTCTCATGATCATACAATTACACTAATGAATTAATTTTTTATTATACTAGTTGATCATTCAAAGTATCCCATCATTATTGAAAATTCTTTGGCCTTACACGAAAGCCTATTAGGCTTCAAGTGTGGATGCAACAAATGAGTCCCCCATACCCTACGCTTAATAATTCCACTTAGAAAAGAGGGACACTGGCGCTGATACCATATTAGAGGACCATTTGAACAAAAAGCTTAAGCTTATAGTTGAGGCCCATGAATTGGTTTTATACTCTATCATTAAATACTCCGAAATATGGTAGATATGATGTCTACTACATTAAGTTATTAATGATATAATTGATTTCATATGACGTACTATGTTCCAACCTTGTTTTCAAGGAAATGCTGGATACAAATGATGTCTTGGGTTCCTCATACATTAAGTTGTTAACAATGCGATTGAGCTACGCTAAAACAATTTACAACCAAAAACTAGTTATATACCATATACTTTATTTTTAACAAGTCAACTCGCCTCAAATGATTGGTAGGTATTGAGTTAACACTTTATTTCATTATTTATAAAGAGTAAGCGATAACTCAACTGCATAAATCTTTCGTCTCGACTTCGAAATCCATCTTGATATCAATTCCCATTCACCATATATCTTTGAGGCTCCAATGCATCCAAAAAAAATGAAATCTATTTAATTGTTGGAGATACAAAATATTCAACATTTCATAGTTTAGAAGAAATGAAATTTTATTTCTCCCCATTTACTATATATATATATATATATATATATATATCATTAATATGTACATTAAAGAGAAACACTAACCAAGTGCATGCAATAAAGTATACAAATCCAAGCAACTATGCAACTAATACAAGGTACTATACCTAAGCAGTTAATCAAGCAACTAATAAGTAATAACAGTAATAAGGGATAAAACGTCCTCAATATGATTGGTGTAAACTCGTATTAAGGGCACCATAGACATTTCACCTCTTGTTGCTTGTTATATGCCAAAACTTAGGCAATAAGTTAGAACTCATATCAATCAATTAAAAAAAAAAAAAAGTACCAACTATCTAGAAAAAACATTATAGCTGTACTCATTGAAATAGTCATAAATGTAATTTGGAGTAGAATTATTGTTACCATTTGAAGTTGTTGATGCATTATTAGTTATAACTTCAAGATCAGCACGACAACAAGGGCATGTTTTATGAGAAGTCAACCATTCATCTATACAAGAAAGATGGAATAGGTGACCACAATCAGGCAACCATCTAACCAACTCTTCATCCTTGAATTTGTATTGGCAAATTACACATATTGTTGTCCCCTTGCCCAACCTTGTTGGCCGCCTCACCGAGTAGGCAAATGTCGGAAATGTCCTTAGGAGGGCATATCCGACACCCCCACCACCACCCTCGGCCCCAGTCACTAGCTCCATGGATGGAGTTGTACTAGGAGGGCTTGGGCTAGAGTAGGACCCTCCTGCACTTGCAGAAGGGTCGTGTTGATGATCATTATTATGATTACAATAGTTAGAGGCAAACATTAGAAGAAATGTGAAAACTGAGCCATACACAAAGGCCATGACCATCTTGGAGGTGGTGCATGGAGGAGAGAGGAAGCCTGCATCAGCATCCCCTCCTTTCGACGCGGAACTTGAGGGTAAATTGGTAAATTTGTGGAAGAGAAGTTTGAGGTTTGGAGCGTTTGGTAAGAGCAAAAGAGAAAGGATTAAGAAGAAAATAATTGCGTGATGTGTATGATTACAACAATTCTTGTTATGGCACATTGCTTAAGAAAAGTATTAAGATTTGAGATCATATGATTCATTTAATAAGGAGGATGGACTAAACAAATTTCTATTTAAGTTGTAGATAAGATTTTAAATTTATATTTAAGTGAAAGATGAATGTTTTATTAATTTGTGACATTATTCGACTAATAATAAATTAAGGTGAACCGCGTTATATATTGCTTGTTCAAACGTATTTAATTTATGTGACGTAGTTAGGGAGACATAAGCAGAATGTTTCAAACATCATGAAGTTTATATTTTAAGTGAAAGGTAATTATATACGTTAGTGTATAGTACTCCGTATGAACTATGAAGATTAGTTATGCACTTGGGTTTTATATTGGTTGGAAACTTCTCGTTGTATGTGATGTTCAATATTTGAATATACATGATGACTAGTACTTACAAGTAACGGAATATTGACTTGCAATGTTTCAAAGAATGATGTAACAAACTAAATATCATATTCGATCATTCATACGGCGTTTTAGGGTTGTAAAATGAGGATGATGATACATAAATATCAAATACTATATATTTCCGTCACGAATTAGTTACAATAAACCATTATTTTATTCCTCACAAACTACTATTTTTATTGCAATTAATTCGTGACGGAGGTAGTATATACCATTTTTATATTTGCCTATACCACTTATTTCACATCATCTCTGTTGTTTTTTGGGCAAAAGCCACAACGATCATTTGATCTGAAGATTATGTAAAATTGACTATATGTTGCGGTTTTTGCTTTGACCTCTAAACTTACTCCGTTTTAAAGCTTCAAATGCAAACCGCATCATGTTAATATATGCCTAACTTGTATATATTAGATAATTGTATATGCTTACAATTGAATGCATTATTACCTTATCACCAAAAATGAAGGCTTGGATTGACCGACCAACCTTTAGGGGCTAACCTTGTTTTATTCCCTTAAGAATCTAACCTCCTTTTCGACAAGGTAATAATTTTAGAGACAAGGTAACCTCCTTAAAGTCAACATTTGTTATAATAAGTACTAGCTAGAACATAAGTTGGGGTGCTTATCATAAGGTGACCGACCAACCTTTAGGGGCTAACCTTGTTTTATTCCCTTAAGAACCTAACCTCCTTTTCGACAAGGTAATAATTTTAGAGACAAGGTAACTTCCTTGAAGTCAACATTTGTTATAATAAGTACTAGCTAGAACATAAGTTGGGGTGCTTATCATAAGGAGACAAAAGAAAAGATGTTGGTAGGTGTGAAAGCGTGAATTGTTTGGCCCTTCAATTCGCTTCACTTAAGTCCATGGCTCAATTGCTCAAAGGTAACAACCAAACACTTATCAATGGCTTAATGCAGTCAATCGCTATCAGCCTGGACCCATGGAAGATTGAAACTATGACACATATGAAATACAACAACTTTTTTCTCGGTTTAGTTTAGTCCTCGTCCAACATATACATTATGAATGATATCGTGCAATAGATTGAGTAGGTAACATTGGCTACCTGCTTATTTCTCTTATACGAACGAAATCCCTTACCTGGTTATTAGTTAGACTTGGAGGATACCATGTGCAACTTTGAAAGGATACGACGTAAAACATTCAATACCTCAATAGCATTGTGTAGAAAAATCAAAAACTTGAAATAAATACCGTTATCAATATTGTACAGAGTTTATTATTAATCATTACAGATTAACATGATCATACATAAATTATATATAAGTATACTACCTGTGACATACACGACTTACAAATTCAAAAAAAATACTTGTTAATATTAAAAGCTATATATTTATTTTATATCTTGCTAATTTTTCAATATAAGACTTGTAGACATTTGTATTTTTCAAATAACTATGCATAATATAATTAATTATATCATGAGTATAATTGATTTTTAAAAATGTCTTTTTAAATTTATGAGATAGAAGCAATTTGTATTTATAGATGTTCGAATTTTAAATTTATACAAAAAAGAAAAAATATACTATATGTATAGTAACCGTATTTTTCTTTTTTGCATTTTTTTTATTACTCAAGCAAAAATGATTAAAATGAACACAATCATTAATTAAACTTGGCATAAACATCGATAATAAAATAATTATAAATTTAATCTTTTTTGTTTTAAATACGGAAAAAATAAGGATTAATAAGAAAAAAGTTATTGAATTAATATGATTAACCAATTTAATATAACTTTGAATTTCATATGTAAAATTTCTAAGTTAGTTAGTTGAAGGTTTGTTAGAAAAAAAGTTATTTTAGAAAATTTTAAGATTGAATGTGAATGATATTTGTATAAGTATATTTGAAAAGAAGTGGATATCAAATAACAACTTAAGAAAAGTAGTATCATACTTAAACTATACAAAATGTGTAGTTAAAAAAAAAAAAAATTTTAACTTTGGGGAAAGTTGTTGTTTCGGCAATTCTCATAGATGTTGATATAAAGTTCGTTTAATTTAGTATAAATTTTAATGTATTTAAAGGTAGTTTTTCGGCGGAAAATTTGTGTTAAAAGGGTAACACATGTACATACATCAGGTTACTTTAATATATAGTATAGATTGATAGGGATAAATTGAGAACACATTAGAGGTTTTTTTTAATTACGGTGAGAACGAGGGGCAAGGGCATATATACAATAAAGTACGAGTTGATGACAATAGTTATAAAAATATTGTATTTTACCCCTATTGTAATAAGCTTGGTTCATGGATTAGTTTTTTCATCGAGATTTGAATTACCAAAGCTTTTGTCTTTCCCAAAACATTTCACCTTCCCACATGCCTTTAAAATTTTAAATTAACAAAATTCTATGTAAATAAACAAATCAATCTAGAGCGTTGTTGTGGAATACAAATATACAATTTACATCGAGTATTTCAAAATTTAATATTAACATTACATGTTTGGTAGGTGGTCTTAACGTTTGGTAATGGTAATTCATATGTAAATCTGTAAAGAATATCAATTTTAATATCATAGTTTTCCTAATTTATATTCCTTCACACATTTACATTCTCCCAAGTGGTAAAAGTTGGTAATAAAAAATATGAAGAAAACTATAGCTTTAAGATGAATTTTATAACATCAACATGGATGATTAAAATATCGATTTTCATCATTGTGGAAGATTACCGATTATAATGTTGATTTTTGTTTATACATCAAAACTTATTCTCACTACTACCATTTATAACCAACTACCAAATGAACTGGAGTTTAATGCTTTCAAAACTATGATAATAACTTAGATAAATTGGATACAATTTTGCATATTATTAGTTACAAGTTTTAAAAATAAAGAAAATACTAACTATAATGCTATGAGCTACATATAAGATACACTGTTAAAAGTGAAAATAATCTTCATAACTAATTCACATTAAATTAAAAAATTATTAAATTAGTAGAATTTTCTTCCAATCCCACTCTCAAATCGAGCCTTAAAAATCTTTTGTACATAAGCTTTTAATATCTGATCTTATATTTTGACAATATCTAGGTAAATATTTGGACCCTATAGAATTGTGGTAGTTTCCCAACCGAACTTCGATTCTTCAACCCACACCTCTGGCTCAACCTGACCTTGCAAACCTTTTTACCTTCCCTGACCCCAGTCTGCCAGTCATGCCCATGAATCCATGATCATCTGTAGTCAGATGTACATCTCTGATTCAAGTTTACACTCTAAAAACCTAGAGAGATGACCAGTAAATCACAGTGATATGCAAAATTACAAATGACAATGACATTTTGAGGTAATATGTTAAAAGTTCATGGTTAAGATCGTCCTTCTATATGAATTTCAAGGGGTAACATAAAAATAAAGTTTTCTATTTATTTACGAAAATGTCATGTGATTTAATACTTATACATATCAAAGTGATTTCTTAGATATTATCCATAAACGGATAAACCTACAACCATTTAATTTGGGATAATCTTGTTAAATACCCAATTTACCCTTTAACTAAACCCCCATCCATTCCTTCATCCTTTACTTCCCTTCCAATTTTTTCCCCAAATCTTCCAACCAAAATTTGCAGAAAAAGCCAAAGATGGAAGAACAAAACACACAAAATAACGAAAACAAGAAGAAAAACAACTCAATAATCATAGAAATCCCATCATATCAACAAGTTCTTGAGAATAATCAACCCAAATCAACACCTCCTTCTCTTTTCACCCCTTCTCAAACTTTTTCTCAAGCTTTTGCTTCCATTAAGAACTCTGAATTCTACACTCCTCCTCCACCTCCTTCTTCTTCAAATCCTCAATCTCTCTCCTCAAATTCCTCTTCAAATCCTCCATCTTCTTCTAATTCAACTGTGCCCTCTTCTTCTAGGTTTGTTAATTTAATCTGGGGTTTTCTTCCTTTTTAAAATGGTGTTTATTTTAGGAATTTAATTTGATTTTTGAGTTAATTTGGTGTTCTTTTTATAATTAGGCAAACTGGGGTTTCGCCGAATGTTGTTCAGAAGAGTAATGCAATCTTTGTGAGTCATAGGCAGGTATTTGTTCTTGTTCCTTTTTGTGGGGTTTTGAAAGATTGGATTTTTAGGATTTTATTTTAATGGGTAGTTGTAATTTTAGGTGATTATGTTGTGAAAGTTTATGTTATTTAATTTTAGTATGTAATTGAATTGTGATGTCGAAGAATGTATTGATGTATTAGAATATGCTTTGCTCATGCATTATAATTGGACAAGTTGGAAGATTGAATTTTAATGGGTTGTTGTAATTACAGGTGATTATGTTGTGAAAGTTATGTTTTTTTAATGTTATTTAATTAATTATGTAATTGAATTGTGATGTTGAAGAATGTATTGGTGTATAAGAATATGCTTTGTTCTTGGAATTTGACAAGTATAATTGGAAAAGTTGGAAACTTATTGAAGGATAAGATGGGAGAGTTTGATTGAGTATTATTCTTGAGGGAAAGTGATGTTTTTTCTTTAATTTGTTGAATTGCTGCTGATAAAAGTTGATAACCTTTTCGGGGCGAATATTGTATGTTTAAACAATCATTTTATCGCGTGTGTGGTGCTTTCATTTAATTATTAATTGGAGAAATTCTCTTGATGTTGAAGGTTCTGAAGGTCAGGTTATATATTAGGAGAAAGAGTTGAACTTGTTTAGTGGAAGAGATATTTTTCCTAGGAATATGGAGACATATTCATATGTGGGTTTATTGAGTATGTACATAGTTTTTGCATGATGCTTGAGGATTTTTGTAGTCAAGTTTTATTCTTGGAGGTAGTTTTATGAAATGTTGAACCTTTTCTATAGAAATCAGAATTTTCATGGTTATTATGTTGCTACAATTATAATTAACAAGGGTTTAATTTGTGCTTGTAAATGTGATACTGCAGGCAAGCTAGTTAGTTAAGTAAATGAAGGCGGACTGATATTGACCATGTTAAAGTAGTAAATATGATGGCTGATCAGTTGCCAAAGTGAAAACTGGGGAAAAAATTATGCCTCTGGCTGTCACATTTTTTTTTTTCCTCCTTTGTTTTATGAATCTTTGCCTTTTTCTATCTTATAAGGGATAAGTTGCTCAACTAAATTACATTTTTACACTATAAATTCAGCAGGGATGAAGTGGTATAATAATTCGTGTAAAAGAAGGGTGAGGAAGAAAGAGTATAAGGATGAGGAAGGGTTCCGGTTAGGTCATTTTTTAGCTTGCTTCTGTGGGTGAGGGTGTGGGTTTAATGACCTTCTTTATATCAGTGTAGCATGTTTAACGCCATACTCTCTCCTGGAGATGAGGAGAGAGGGGAGCTGGATAAAAAAAAACTGTCATGATAAGTTTGCAAATTCTCATGTCTTTGAGCCTCTTGGTTAAATTATATAGTAAAGATGAAGACTTTATACTACTTCCTTGTCATCTTTTATGAGGAATATCCATCAATTAAGTATCTCCCTAAAAAGAGTTTCCTAATTTGCTATTGTGATATTAGGTACAGCTTCGCAATTTGCTAGCGTAATTTGCCTTTTTTAGTTCACAGAACATGGGAGGCAGAAAAGAATTAGTTAACACTGAACAATACTACTTAATTCGGGAAGTAAAAAGTAGGAAAAGGGAGAGGAAACTAAGAGGGTTGTGACAAGTAGTTATCTTGTAGTTAGGACTTTGATAATCATTAAGGATGAACAGGTGACCCGTAATTGAGAATCTTGCAGTAAGTTAAAAATAACCTAATATTGAATATCTCGTGTAATGTCATTATGGCGCACATCATATTGTTTCACATCTACACTTTCTCTTTACTAAACATTCTCTCTGTAACAACTATCTTTTTTTTACTCCATGTTCCCGATAAGCTTTTATTAACGGTCACTGATATGCTTAGATTGTTTTGCTTTGTACATAATTACGCCTTAGTTGTTTGGATTAAGCTATTCATTACTTTTTCCGAGCTAAATAAATTTATCCTATAAAGCACGAAGGCTTCTAAAACCTAGAGTTTCAACGTTTTGGAAACTCAGACACTTGGAAACACATAGAAAAATATGCGAAAATGCTTCTAAAACTTAATTTAAAAAGTGTAAATGTTCATGTGATGTTAAATGAAGCGTTTCGTAAACTTTGTGACTTATATACAAATGTTTCCTAATGTCCCCGACTTCCCGATTTATGACCCTTCCACGCCCAACTCACATGCCCAAGTGTTTTTTTTTTTTTCCCTGCTTTCCCCCAAAAACATCAAAAAAGAGTATTTCTTGCTCTTCGTGTTATTAGCTTTATAGTCGTCTAAGGGTCTTCCCTTGCTTTGAGGATCAACCTGTACAATTTTAGGCCATTTTTTTCGGCTCTTTAAAACCCCCCAAAGTGTGACTTATAACCTTTGTTTTCAGTTTTCTGCAAATTGTGAATTATAGCCTTCATTTTTTGTTTCCGGATGACTGTCGTGTGCTCCATCTTGTTTTCTCCCTATATTTATTCCACGTGTTGTTGGTGATCCCTAGATGCCTCACATTCAGTTTCAGCCTTTAAAAACTTGTTATCCTCCTTCTTTAGACAATGTTCGGAAAAGGGCACTCTAGTCTTTTCGCTCTCCAAGGACTCTTCTTATTACCTTTTGGACCCTAGGAAGCTACTGATGAGCCTTCTTTTGACCATAAGGGCACATTGTAAAATTTTGGCAACCTTTTTTTTGGGGATCCCAGAACCTGAAAAGTGTAAATTATAACCTTTGTGTTAAGCTTATGAGGGCTTTCTCGGTCTTCGTCTTGTTTTTTTTACCTACTCTTTTACCATGTATGGTGATAACTGGACACCCCACACTCGATTTCAGTCTCCACTCGATTTCAGTCTCAATTTTTTTTTTATCATCCCTCTTTAGAGAGTTTTTGAGTTAAGGACACAAATACATAAACAATGCAAAGATTCCATTAACATGCCAAAGTGTCGAACCCTAATCCACAAATACCCATAATAAACACTTTCAACATGTACTTTGTTTTCGCTGAAAACTATTGTTTGTCGAGAATACGGTGTCTCTTTTTTAATGCTATTTCTATTCCTAGATCCTTGTTTATAAACACACTTTATGTTAGCCACTTTCTTTGTTCTCAAAACTAATGTCAATACATCATATATGTGGCGATAAATTTATTGTTGAAGCATAATTAATGTTTTATTCAAGATTTTATTTGCTTTTTTGTATTAAAATATAAATTTATGTGTTTGTGTAAGATATTTTTGTTTTTGCTTACGTTGTTGAAATATTTATTTTCCTATACATTTCCGCGTATCATCATTTTCGGGAATTCAAGATTCCTTATCTCTGGAATGTTTTCATTTAGGAAGCACTATCCATTTCCATGCTAGTGTGCCAATATACTTCATGTTCTGATCATGTGGTTTTTCTGGAAATGCTTGTTTAGTTACTGACTATGTTAGCTATAGATTTACTGCTCACTAGTGTAGGCTGTTTGTATTATTGCTTTTGCTCTTTATTTATATTGCTGGGATCCCGATGGAGGTGGTTAAGCTGGTTGAAGATGTAACAGGCATCGTGTGAAGCTTTGTTAGTTATCTTTCATCAAGTATTAATAGTTAATTGGTGTCATTATTCTAAGAGGCTGTAGTCAATGTTATCAATGCAGGCCAATTTATGCATTATTTGTGTGTTTCTTTCCTACATTACTGTTGCTGTTGTCATTTTCGCTTCTCTGGTTGCTATTGTGTTGCAGTTATCTCCTGAAAATTATGTTTAGAAATCGTTGAGTTCTCTGTTTCTGTAAATTTCAGAAGTTGATTGTTTACTTTTAAAGCTTTTTTAATGAAATTTTATTCTCCAAGAATCCTTCAAAAATCTAACGTCACCCATTGTTCACATCCTTTTACAGAAAGGAAACCCTCTGCTCAAGCACATTAGAAATGTAAGATGGAATTTTGGTGAAATTATTCCCGATTATGTTCTGGGACAGAATACCTGTGCTCTTTATTTAAGGTTGGTTAATCTCGTTCTAACGTACATGCAATTTTAAGTTGAGAAATAAACTTTGGCCGTGTTGGAAAGGGGCGCTTGGAAGATAATCATGTGATTGATATTACTTGTCATTGATTCTGATGATCCATGTAACCTTTTTGATATAAGCCATGGTTAACTTCCTGTGTATTTGCCTCACCAGAAAAAAGTTCTATATATTGTTATGCTATTCCTGTTTCCTACACCGTAATATTTGCTGATATTTAAAATTTTTCTTCTGTATGCTACTATAATTCTATTTTTCAGCTTCATAATTTTGGAAAATGTCATGCGTCCTATCATGCTTGTTTTATTTGTTTGCTGACAGTTCTACCCAGAAAATATCACACAGAATATTTTTTATTATTGTCTTCTACCAAATTGTCATAATAATGACGACATCTCATTTTGTATTGCATATTGTGCAGTCTCCGCTATCACTTGCTTCATCCAGATTATCTTTACTATCGGATAAGGGAACTGCAGAAGAACTTCAGACTTCGCGTGGTTTTATGCCATGTTGATGTGGTAAGCTATTAGATACTAAATTAAGCATTTATTTGGCCTAACTTCTGATTGAGCTTCTAAAGAAGATACTAGGCCAAAAAAAAATTTTTTTTTTTCCTAAACTAGTTTTAGCACCTTAGAAATTCAATGGTCCAAAAACTAATCTCCAAAAGAAAAATCTATAAATCTGAGAGATTATGTTCACCTACAAAGCACATGGACTAAAATGCCACCAAGAATTTTTTTTTTTTTTGGTCCATATTTCCTTAATGCTTTGTCACATAAACTTTGGTTTATAAGTATTGGCCATTGTGGATCCATAATGTCTTTTGGGTTGATATCTAATGCCTGGATTGAAGTTTTAATTTCTGAAAGATCATATATATGATGCTGGTTATTTTTGAGTAATCGTCATACTTGGTTGATGGTCAACTTTGATTATTGTTAATAATTAACAATGATTATAATTTGTAGATTTGAGGAACTGTGTACAGAAGAGCAATTAATAGTAGATTCATAAAAAGCTAGAGAATATAGAATCAAAGTGGAGACATATGTGGTTTATGGTGGTGGTTTTGAGAAGTGTGGTTCAAAGAAAGGAAACTAGCGGTAGCAGCTACTTTCTGTTTCTTGGAAGAATCGGGTTGGCAAACATTTTGAAATTTCTCTAGAAATAGTTTATCAAAAAAAAAAATGCTTCTTAGGAGGAGAAGCAAACTTCGCCAAATTCATTCTAAAATGTTAACTCTTAAATTTTGGTCAGGTTGGCTCTCCTTTTTTAGTAGGACAATTAACAGGCTTATGTGACTGTATCATTGACTATGATAGCTATATTCACTCTTCTTTATTATTTAATTGGTATTTCAGGAGGATGTGGTCAAGCCTTTACTTGAGGTCACGAGAACGTGTATGTTTCATGATTGCACTCTTTTATGCGCTTGGAGGTAAAATTGAAGCACTTCAAACACTTTGTCTGCATTTTCTTCTGTGCACTCTCCTTTTTAATGTTGCTTGGAAAAATTGAGTTATCTCCATGTTCTGGTAATACCACTGATGTTTAGGTGCATTTTCTCTCTTTTTTCTTTTGGAATGCATAATTTTCTGCCTTCTGATGATAGAGTTTGACCAGCACATATCAAACCTTTATCAAATCCATATATCTCATATGCATTGCATGTGCAATTTGTGGTTCTGCATCGTGTTTACCTTGCTTTACAATCTTCTTTGTGCATTTCAGTTTGGAAGAGTGTGGTCGATATTTAGAAACAATAAAAGTTTATGAGAATAAACCGGCAGATATTATTCAAGGACATATGGACTCAGACTATATATCGAGGGTATGTGGCACCTGGAAGATTTTCTCTCCACAAATTAGTAGTGACCAGTGACATACTCGATGCTCTATATGTTACGCAGTATATGATTTTGTCGTTGGATCTTAGTAGCTTTGTCTGTTGAACACTAAGTTATCATTTGAAACCACATTACAATGTTTAGACACATGTTTACTGTTTATAAGAACTTTAATGAGCCATTTTGCTGGTTGCAGCTGAATCATGCCCTTACTGCTGTTCGACGTGTTAACAAGACTGATGTAGTCACACTTGGTTCTACATTTGGGGTAAGCAATATGAACAACATTCTTTTAGAAACGTTTTTGGGGAATGCAATTTACTAATGGTTTTGTGACGCTTTATAGTCTCTCTCTCATATCATGGACGCCTCTATGGAGGATCTAGCCCGTTGTCCTGGCATAGGGGAGCATAAGGTATTAACCAGTCTTATTCATAATAAGTATTGTCTATATACTTGGTTTTCATCCTGTTAATCACCCCATTTTGTTCAGTTCCCACCTGCAACTCTCAAAGTTATATATCCTATACATTTAAGATAATCCCTGAAAAAGGTTTGTGTTCAAATGAGTCAGGTAAAACGTTTGTATGATACATTTCACGAACCCTTCAAACGAGTGGTGCCAAGCCGACCTGCAGTTCCTGAAGTTTCTGTGCAGAAGGATTTGAATCCTGACTCCAAGGAAAGTGAAACACCAGCTGCTGTTGCTGAGAAGGCAGCAGAAGGCACAAGCAAACGCCAAAAGAAAGACCCAGAAGCATTGCTAAAATCAGCTTTGTCTGTAGCATTTAGAAAATATTCAGACAAACTTGGTACGAAAAACCATCAGTCAGTAAAGGAAGTTGGCGAAGGCTCCAACACCCGAAAAGAATCAGAAGCTGTTGAAGGTGATTTGCAAAGCTAACCTTCAAATCTCATAATCTTTTCAGACCAGAAAAATCAACTATTGACTAATCCTTTGCAGAGCAACCCATTGAAATTATGTACGGTGATTTAGCATAATTGATAATTGCCAGAAATTTTGTTCAGTTACTGATCATGTAATGTATTCGTGTCCGTGTCTTCTTTTCTAGTTTCAGCATTAGATTCTAATAGTCAATTTAAACATAATTTAGGAAAGTCGGGCAATCTTGTAAAATGTAAATGTAAATGGAAATGTACAATTATAATGTAATATTAAGAAATTTCATTGTTCTGGATCATTTTGGCTATGGACAAACTTCAAGATGTAGCACATGTATGGTCCTAACGGTGGCAGTGACCTCCGGTTCTAAGATTTTATCTAACTCTCAAATAATTAATGTGTCATTTTATGCATTATGGAAAATTCCTTTAAATATTTGTATGATATATCTCTACTACACCATTGTAATCTTTCTCCAAACTCTCCGTTAAGAATTTCATTAAGGTTAATCTTAAAGACAATCTACATTGCAGTCGATTATTAATGTATTTTGAGTCGAAGGTAGTATTGTTTATGACGAGTCAACATAATGACTTTGTTTGAGTTAGTTTGAAATGACAAAAGGTCTATATCAAACAGGCCACCACGTCTATGATTTGTAACTTCAGCAGATATTCACCTTGTCTTTTCTCTTGATCTTTTAGTCTATCAGATTAATGGTCGTTGGCATATTGTTTGGATGATGAAATGGTGCACAAATTGTCCTCGGTTTTTCCTTATCATACCGTTACAGTAGGCCCTCCTAGAATCCTAGGTGGGTGTTTCATCCTGATACAAAATTTTTCTCGCATTCAATTTGATCAGCATTCGACCAAAACTGTACGTAAATCCATGTACTTCTACTCCCTCTGTCCCAAAATTATCGTTGTGTTATTTTCTGAAATGAACGTTAGAATTAAGTACAAAATCAACTGTGAACGAATTAGGAGTAACAAAATGACTACGTCACTAATGAAAATCAAACGAGTAATGAGTTCTTGATCAGCAAATTTAACCTTTTGATCTCAAAATAACAGCATTAGCTCTTGTAGTCTTGTTACAGTGGGCAGAAGTTACCCTCAACACTGAAGCATCAGTAAATACCGTTTTTTTTTTTGGGCTGCAGTAAATATTTTCATAGCTCTAATTTTGAAACAGCATTTGCTCCTTGTACCTCCTGAATTGGTACTCGCCTTCATCTAACCTTCTGCAAAGTAAATGCAAAGTACACTTATTTAATGTTGGCATTCATTGGTTCCATACTTCCATTATATCTCCTAACAGTTCAGTTATCAGAATTGAAAAAAAAACATGATACTTTGCTTGTTATATCAGAAAAAAAATGTGGGTGTAATTTTTCACAAAGTTGCAAAATTATGACGATATTGATTGCAATACATTTGTGATAGGTTACACTAAGATGATATTTCTTCTAAAATTAAGACCAGCATTTCATCTTGTACTTACTAACTGTCTAGCCTCTTTTTCTGCTTAAGTTTCATAGATGTTGTCATTCAAGATTTTACAGCTGAAATATGATATTTGACACCCGTAACATGTGAATTTGAGATGAACGAAACACTTTCCTTCCTCAAATGAAAATGATAGATAGAAAGGAATCTTCATCATCTTGTGATCTAGTCCCTACAATAAATGAAAAATGTTGCAACCGGCAATATCTTCCATGTCATATAATGCTATTTGCTAAATCATTTCGTAACTAACATGTGCAATGTAACCGGTCTAGATGTCAGATACAGTCATCTTATGAAAATGTTGCATGCAAGCTGAGCTTCTATCAAGGTTTACGGGTACTTGAGATGAAATGAAGAATTGGAGTAACATAATACCAGAGAATGTGAACTGGTGGAGCTCACCAAAAACGAAACTTTTAATATAGGCAACCCTACATAGTTATTGGTCATGGGCCCATGGCTCGGAATATTTCCCTTTTCTAGTTCTTAAGTTGATCATGTGCTTATAGACATATAAAATACTCCTAAGTCCTAACATACAATAATAATTGATTTTTTTTGCTTGCATCTCAAGCAGCATCCCTGCAGACAAATCGAGTTTGTAGCCTTCCATGTGGGGCTATAAGCTTTGCAATGTCCCTAACATATGTAAATATGCATAAGATATGACTGGCTTATCTTATGCACGCATATTAGTGTTCACTCATTTGGGATTTCGCCCTTCTTGATCAGAAAAACAGAATCACATAATTGGAGACTTGAAACTTGTAACGATCTTAGCTCAAAAGACTACAAAGTAAATATATCCAATTCGTTATTTTTACACTGTTATATATCAAAGCAAAAGCTTATGCATAGTATTATACAATTCATCTTAAGAGAATTAAGTTATACTACATTTCTAATGCTGCTCTTTGATCTATGTGCTTCTCGTCTGTAAAAAAAAAATTAATCTCAACTTTGCATCAATCAATTATTTGCTGGTCAGATGCAACGATAGAATTTGCATTGGAATTCATGACAGCAGAGAAGCAGCAAGGGTACCTCTGACGGTACTCTTCGACATTGGTACAAATGATGAATACTGAATAAGCATAGAGAACTGAAATCTCCATTGCAATAAAAGAATTTAATTTCTTCCACTTAAATGAGTCATTTCTATGCGAAAGAAGACTTCCTGGACTTTGGACTGACAAGATTAGTGAGGAATCTGGATGAAGTTGACGGAACAAAAGAGAGGTTTTTCACTAAAGGGATCAAAGACTGCACAACATCTGTCATTAGAGGTCTGTATTCTGGTTCTGCTTGTATACAAACAGCAGCAATCGCAGCGATCTGTAGAAAAGAAACCAATGTAATTAGCTTTGGTCTAACATGATCAGTATGAAAATCTAGTAAATGAGATCTTCTTACCTGAATGATATCCTTTTGGGAGTATTGCCCTTTAAGTTTCGGATCAATCATTTCCATAACCTTATCTCGGTCAGTTAACCTTGGAAGGGCCTGAAAATGAAGAAGTGTTCAACATTTTTGCTCAAAACTCTAGTTCTCTGTATAATAACATGAAAATTTATACTAGCATTATCTATATTCATCTATCAAAAAGTCCATATATTACTACCTAAAATTATAGACAGGAAGTTATCCTAAGTATTCCGTATTTGGTTTGGTATAATCTGTTATTCCTACAAAAATCCTTACGAAAAATGTTTTCAATACATAAGTTTTAATCACCAAAATTTGATTTTGATCAGTACTAGTTTTAACAATTTACTCGTAAAAATAAGTTGAAGAACTTATACCACAACATGGATGCCTAAACTTGAGGCAATATAAATCATGACAATGAATGATTTTTAAGTGTCCATGTTTGTTAGTTGTTATTAGGTGCAAGGTAGTAAGTAACTAACCCAAGAGACAAGTACGTGTTCTCCTGTTGGGCGCCTTGTATCAACGGGTACACGTCCTGTTATGAGCTGTAGGAGAACAACTCCATAGCTGTAAACATCTGATTTTGTAGTAAGCTTCCCTGTTGAAGCATACCTGCACAATTATCATCCAATATTAAGATGACATCAAATGATAAAGTAATTAAATGTGGAAGACTTAATCATTTTGATTGTTCTAACATTTAATGTTCTTTTAATAATTAAGACTGACATTCTAATATCTCACTTTTTGACAATTAAATTAGGCATACTGTCTTTAGCATCATAAATTTTATTTTTGTTTCGTATAACACCCTTCAAAATAACATTTAAGAGAGCTCCATACTCATATAACATGGACCACATTGCATTATTAGGGAGTTGTAGCTTTCACTTGTGTGGTTAAGAAAGTGATGCATGAAAATAGCACTCACTCTGGAGCCAAGTACCCAGTGGTCCCTAAGACGCGCGTTGATATCTGGCCATTGATCTTGTTAGAACCTGTCTTAGCCAAGCCAAAATCGGACACCTTAGCTCTAAAGTTATGGTCCAATAGAATGTTGCTGCATTTGAAATCTCTGTGTATTATTGAGTACGTTGCATGCTCATGAAGGAACTCTAATGCTCGAGCACAATCAAGAGCTATCCTTAACCGAGTGCTCCAATCCAACGACTGAGGATACGTGTGAGGTGAATGAAGGTGCTGTTGTAGACTACCGTTTGGCATGAATTCAAATATTAGGAGCCTGTGATTTTGGTCAGCACAGTAGCCGAGTAGCTCCACTAGATAAGGAGACTGTAAACGGCTAAGTAGGTCTACCTATACCAAAAGAAGCCATACATCATATTTTGTTAGCCGCCCTTCTTGTGAGAATTAGAATGAGGTTCATATATGCCATTCATATAGATACAAAAGGATGCAAATATTGATATATAGAACATATCAACATTGTAGTTCTTTATTTGAGGTTTATTTTAAGTTGAAAAGAAAATGCCAAACAAAGATGGTCCATAAGTCAAACCATATATAGGTATCTTTCCTCCATTTCACTTAGCTAAGGAGTTTGGACTATAATTACTGAAATAAAAAAATCTTCTACTAGATAAAGTTAAAGTCCCTATACTATAAGATAAGTACTTATCATCTTTCCAATGATGCCAAACTATATATGTGTCTTAACTCTTGTCAATTTAATATAATCACAGAAGTTGTTTTCATTAAGATCCTTTATGATTGACAACCTATTGTTTAAAAGGCAAATCTTAACCACAGTAGTACAAGTAAATTAGGAGGCTACAACAACTAATTAAGTAGTTAAAGTACACTTGGTAATATCGAATGAAACGTGTTTTAATCCTCAACTTAAAGAGCTATGTTTAGCTAAACCACTGTTTAATTAATTTAGCGTACGTGGTGGCCGAGTGTCTAGCTACTTGCTGATGTGCTGCAAAAACACATTAATGAGGCAGATGATGATAGATTGTTGCTCATAGAAACAATGCTAATTAAGCTATATGACATGAAATAATGTTTTTTTTATGTCTTTTACTATTTGAGCGATTGACTTCAACCAACTTATGCTATTAATGATGAAAATGAAAGAACAATGAAGTCTCATCATATAATCATATGCATATCACAGAAGAATATGGAATGAAAGGCGAAAAATGAAATAAATGAAAGGCAATCATCTTAGCTTATTACCTCTATCCTGAAAGCACGCTCTCCTTGCTTCCCACCCCTATGCACCATCTTAATGGCGGCCACCGTTCCATCCCCAAGCACTCCTCTGTACACCACCCCATATCCACCATGCCCTATCATGTTCGTGTCTTTAAAGCCATTCGTAGCCAATTCTAGTTCTTTGTACGTGAATACTTGTACACCCTTATTATGACACTCAGATATTCTATTTATGTTCGCGCCTGATGACATGCACCCATTCTTCACATCTATTTAACAAAATCCATCCTCAATTACACATAGCCGTTGTATGAGAAATAGTTTATAAGCATACTCACGAGAAGAAGAATAATAAAACTCAAGTACTATACCTGGGCTTGTGCCTTCAGTAAAGCTGATAGCAGTGTCTGCAACAAACTTGCAGCTGTTGTCGCTGTTGCTGTTGCTGTTGTAACTGGTACATTTCGATGATTTCTGTCGCCGCAGTAGGATTATAAGCACAATGATGAAAGAAAGAAGGATAACAATGAAGATGGGTATGACAATTAGAAGAATAGAAGTCATGGTAGAAGTCCCATCTTTAGTATGATAATCATCATTCTGCGGCGAAGAATGATGAAACCGGTGCTTTTCATTGGTTGCAGAACTGTCAGATGGTTCTGCAGATGCCAGAATTGCAATATTTTCCATGACACAAATTGAAAGTACAAGTTTAAGAGACAAAAATCAGGTGAAAAGAAGGGGAAAATGGGATTAAAAGTTGTTTGCTTTTCACAAAATTGAATTTGATGATAAGTTGATATCTACTGGAAAAATTCTGATGTTACTTTCAGTTATATAAGCACAGAAAGCAATGTATAAAAGAACAGAAAGTGAAAGAAAAGGAAGTAATGAGAAGAAATTAAGGGAAAAATGAGGGATACATCATATACTTGTAATGTTTTGCCTTAGTAGGAGGTCACCCTAGTAGTCTAAGGCACATGAATTTCAGAGACTTTCACTTCTACTGCCAACTAACCATTTATCTTATTTTCCCGTGACCAATCTAAGAGGTTTCTTCTCTAATTTTGTTTAATTAGCTGTTCTATTGATTTTTTTGGCTTGGGAATTGTCTCTGTCTTTAATATGAACCAATTTTAATTTGTTTAAATGCACCAATTTTGTTCCACTTCCTTGCTTATATTGTGCTCGTGTTTCTTTTGTCCTCGAGATGAAGAGGAGTTGTGACTTGTGAACTTGTGATTTGTGACTAGAGGTGACAAATGAGTCGTTTGTAATATTGTTGTCTAAATTATGATTGAACCCCAAGTAGTCGTTCTATCAAATTGATCAATTAGGTTGTAGGTACGACAAGTGTTTGGGTCTCTTTTTTTGGTTTTTGAGCTAGGCCGCAATCAGGTAATGCAAATTCAGCTATGATACGTTACGAATAGATTTTGACACGTAAACTTGCAACTTTTTTTTAAACTAGTACAGTACTCTCCAAAAACGCAAAATTCCCAATTTCTTTAACAGGAAAAAAATTATTATAACACATCAAAGAAAAAATTACAATGATTGTCTTTGCATTTAAAGTTTTGTAGGTGCACCTGTACAACACCACTCAATTTCATGCATTGTATGATTGCTAAAATGCCCTATTAAGTTTCCTAATTTGTAACATAGCTACGTGCTTTAGGTTTTCATATTGTAGCCAAATTAGCTTTGCATGAAATAAAGTGTTCACTACTGCATAAGTCTCTAACTGTATCTGTATATATGATTGCCCATTTACATCAGTGATGAAATCATGGACCATTAATTTGGGAAGGGGAATCCATCATTGAGTAACAGCTAAAATAAGTTTGCACCGTAGAATTTAGCACTAGCTAGAGGAAGTCTTACATCAGTGTTTCATGGTAAATAAGAAAAAATCATCACAACTGGTGTTTTCGAAAATTAAACATCATAATTCATAAATTCATAGAACTATAGAAATATAATCTCTTATGAGTTATGACTCCATCATGGCGGCGTCATCTTATATTTTGTGACTTAGGATCCTCTATCTTGACGTTACATGCCCCACTCCATTTCAAATTTCTTGTATCAACGCACTCTCGACCATACTACCTTCAAATGAGCTAGAGAAGTAAAATAAATTCTTTGGGGATATCCAAAAGACGGGTACTGAAAATTTTAGGTAATAATTGAGTTTATACCACTTTAGGACATCTTGTCGTTGATAACATCTTAATTCCTTGTTTCACTCCTTCTCAACTCCTTGTTATTGTTGAGGAGGATAAATTATATAAAACCCTGGTTAGAAGGGTTACCTAATTTAGTTTTCTTCTCATTATCTTTCGAAAAAATAAAAACAAGCTATCTAGTGATCAAGTTTATACTAATCCAACAGATGGCTATTGAAAATTTTATGATCACAAATTTCGACCGGTCGAAGTTGTGCCAATGGTGTCATTTCAATAAGCTAGCCAACTTGAACTTTATCGAGTTGTAGCAAAACCTAGCAGAATGATCCAATCTGTACGGCCTAATAACAACAGGAAAAGTCTTTCCATAAATAAGTAAGCAAAAGCACAATTATATAAGTATTTTTGTAATAAGGGTGATTTAAAAAATTGAAATGACGCACTGAATTGTGGAAATGGGTCCGTGTGATACAGTTAGCAAACAAAAGTCATTTAGATTTTGTGACAAATTTAATGAACTTATCAGTTATACGGTATTGTTCTTCTATTGCTGTTGCTTGGGAATAAGCATTTACCCGTGACCAATTCTGGTAACCAGAATTAATTAAACTGTCATGTCTTCTGGGGTTTGTGCTCTTGTTCATACATTCAGGACCCTTTAAGTCGGAAAGACTACCGGTTTTGGTCCCTTGAAAGTTGGAACAGTGTTGTAGGAGATGGTTCGGAGCAGAAGGGATTATGAGCACTTAGTGCAACAGACAAGTCAAGACTTTCAGCTTTCAGGGCCTGAAACCTAGACTCGAGGTTGAACTCTTGTACCACCGTCCCACAACCTATAACATGCTCAATCTTTCCTAAAGAAGTTGAGGAGTGTGTCTGTGTACTCACTTCCTATTCAAGATTTAGATCCGCTACAACAGTGGTTGGTTTCTCATTACTGATCACAGTTTCTATTAGCTTTCATATTGGCTAAAGTGTCAGATAATGATTACCACATAATATTATAAATTTCACACTTTTACCATTGTGATATGTTTAACTAAACATATCACTGTTATTAACTAGGAATTCCCCTATTAGATATGTAATTTTAGTAGCACATAATATTAGTAATAAAAGTATTAGTAGTATGTACTATATAGAATGTAAGCTTGCAACAAGTAACAATTAGCAAGATCATGCTTACTAGTTGCTACTACCATGTAAAAAAAAAAAAAAAAAAAAAAAAAAAAAAAAAAAAAAAAAAAAAACTTAAAATGTTAGATTATCAACAAAGTCTTCCGTTGACACCCAGTACTTTTTTAAAAGAACTACAATTCAACTTTAATATAGCATTATAGCTTTTGTTATAAAATCATTTGATTCCCCAATCTCATGATCTTATTCTTATGGCATCCAATGGTACTTTAGCAAAAACTAGGGAAATGAATTGGAATCGGTAGTTCCAAGTACCAACAACCAACCCAACATGTCCATAGTGTAGAAATCATATACTAATCCTCACTTCCTTAGTTTGCCAAGCTTCCATGTGTATTTTATTTGTAACAAGTCCAAGTTCCAAGGAAGCATTTTTCTCACTTACAACAGGGGCGATTTCAAATGTCGCAACTTTATTATATTCATAACTTGGACTCACAAATCTCTACAGAAAATTTTACACTTGATATACTAAATGTCCCCGAATATCCCTGAACAATCAAAGGTAGGAAAAATAACCGATTACGTAGTAGATTATATTACATTCCTATGCATTCCATTGTTTCCGAGTTTTCAAAGATAAGAGACATTGTGACACATTTATCAATGTATAATTGTGCCATATGAAGCATCAAAGCTATAAAGCCCAAAAAAAAATCTCAACAGAATAGAAGATTCCCAACTGTACTCACAAAAGAAAGGAAGAAAGAAAAAATCACAAGTACGATATTCTGAAAAATGAATGCATCCAAACACAAACGTACGTGGGACATCTTAAGTCTAAAGATTCCCGGGTACCCCCTAATATGATATTTCGTCCTTTTTTATTGACAACCTTATCCAAGCATATGTTGTTTTTTCTGTCACTAATATAACGCTGATGTGAGAACTGAGAAGAAGTTGAATAATGGTGCATGTGAAACCTTGCTAACTTCTACCAATATTGGCATATTAGAATTATGATAGTACCGTGAACATGAGACCCTCGTTTCCACATAATAATGGTTAGCAGCCTAGCATTATCTATATACATTCAAATTATAAACATTCATGTGACACCCAAATTGTCGAGGATTCTTTCTATAGTGACAATTCTCACAGGTCAATCCTCATCTTCCTTCTGTTCGGCACTAGTCCTAATCATCTACTCCGTATGTATGGATGTGTAAGGCTTTAGTGGTCTTCTAGATTACGTAGTAGTTTATTAGACCAACGAGCCTAATAGCACATTTGACTCAGCTAAATAGTCAAACCCCATTTCTATTTACACAATGACGTCCATATGTGGCACTACCCTATCTCTGGAATTCACTCCCACAGTCCCAGAGATAACGGATGTTTTGTTAATGGCTGACTACATTTGGTTTTTAGCCACAGGTTTCTCTGAATGGAAGCAGCGTGATAGTCTATTCAACAAGGCCTAGTTGTATTAGTGAGTACAAAACAAAACAAAAAAAAAAAAATCTATTGACAAATTGTTTGAGAAATATTCATCATGTATATCATGTATAATGAATCATGTATGAGTAGTAAGCAATACACAAGCTCTTTTGATCCAAAAAGAATATTTATACCTCATCTCCTTTATGCTTGATTCCACTCAAATGCTTTTTAAAAGTATTATGCTTTTGTTAATCTTCTGGGAAACCTAGGAACTTGTTGATAAGATTTGCAACAGGTTTAGCATCACCTGCAGAATATGGAAGAAGAGAACCTAGATTCATATTAACAAGAGTCTGATGGAGGGTTTGAGGGTGTGCGCAGAACAGGTGTTTCCTCTTCGCTAGTTCTTCTGCCAGTTCGACTTGATGATTGTCCATCAAATCCTCATTCACCACAACAATAAGAGGCTTACGTAACCGCAATGTCTCGAAAATGCTGCCTGATCCTAAAATGCAACCAATTGAGTGTGTATGAGCTTTTGTTAAGTTGACAGATAAAGTGTCCTTCAGATACTACTATAGTGCTAAACTACAGAGTAATACATTAACTTCACTATTTCATTCTATGACATCATCTAGAAAGGACTTTAAAACAGTTCCTTATCGGTTTCGGCTGGCAAGGTGCAAGATTGCAAACAAGCGTTAACACTTCTTATACCAAAGCTATAAAGTGATGCACAGTAAGGAAAGGGGTGCTGATAGATTGATATAATTGACCAGGCAACAAGTTCTATCAGTGTAAGCTACTAGTCAGCAAATGCCAAATGGAGATAAGAAATGACCAAGACAGAATCAAAGTTTGCACAATGAAAGGAAGTCGTGCATGGTTTATCAGGAATCAAAAATCTCAGTCCACAATACTAAAAGATAAATCTAGCGAAACCAAAACCAAAACCAAGCCAGACCTTGACTCACTACTACACATAATTTGGTAGTTGACTAAATATATGCGAAATATCATACTTCATACATATATTGATGTATATATTATATTATATACTTATATAAATATACAATGAAAAAAAAAAAAATCAAAGCAGCATTCCATCCAAAAAGTCCAAAGCAAAATTTAGTTACCTAACCAGCCATCAAGGGATAAAGGTAGAATAGTTTGCACTAATTATCGAATATAAGGGATACAAAATATGCCATGTTAAAATGGCATACACATGAACCAAGAATCAAAACCATCCTATAAATGGCACATGTAGTTTTGAAAAGTATTTTATGAACAAGTAGTCCAGAACCATGAAAGGCCTGTCTAAATCAACTTTAAAATGAACCAACTCAATCAGAACCTGAAAACATTCACAGTATAACTGCCTTACTGACCTAATAGACTCATCGAACTAGCCTTCATAAAATAGAATTAATGTTAAGGACTTGTAGAATTTATGTTAAGGACTTAAATAAGGTCTCATCTCTCAATGCAAAGATTTACAGCAATCTTAAACAGCAATTCAGATTCAAGAAATTCCAGCATGTGTGGATACCTGCATGACTTATCACAAGAGAAGCTGATCTGATCTTCTCTGCAATGCTAGACGAAAACGTGAAGTAATCAACGGCTATAGACCCACCATCACCGTTGGACTACATGTACATAAGAAAAACAGAAGTTAGACCCTTCATTAAATAAAAAAGTTCAAGCAGTAATATGACTTGTGTCACTAGAACTTCTAAAACAAAAATAGCAACATTCAGCACCAACAATGCAAAACCAAACATAGCCCCATAAACTATAAAGATCTTATCTACTTTTAATGGTCAAACATAGAGTACTATAATTACATATATCCTACACTTCCCTATGGAAAACCAGCCAGCACAATAATCAGCTACTTAATATGAAGTTCAATATGATCCGTATGAAACAATAATTGTTTCCACCCAGGAGTCCCAAGAGAAATTCGAACTTACAGCTTCTGCTTAGAAATTAACACAACAACACTACTCACTATTGATCGAAGTCACAATTGATGATCTATACAGTAGATGCAACCTCAATTTAAAGTATATTGCTCAGAAATTTTTTATTTTTTTTTTCAAATTCTAGCTTCATGTTCAAGTTATGCAGGCTTCAGCTACAAAACAATCGCCACTGGATTAAACAGGATAGTTACACAAGACACAAGCATGTATAATGAAGTGCTTTGAAACATCATACACAAGTTTGGATGACATCAAGGACAAAATTCAAAATACCCTGCCAGGGATGTATGATCCACGACCAATTTGAATCAGAAGGTGAGTATACCCTTTTGCATATAACACTTGCTTAACTTCTGGAGTGTCCACTGCTCTGACCAAAGCATCAAATAACGTAGTTCCCACAGTGACAAAAACTACTTTCTTGGAGCTCTTGCTTCCCTCAACATTCTCCATTTACAGACTTTGATAGTTTTAAACTTCGTAGCTGTCACAAAACAAAATTTACAATGAATCATTAACACAGACCAAAAAATCACACAATCAGCTATATGAGGACAGCTCACTTAAACTGTAGAAAGCGAAAATTGATTGAAGATAAACACAAAAGGCTGTAGCCAAACTATAATTCATAATGCCAAACTATCAAATAAAAGGAATAGACTACACAAGTAACCAAATAGAGCATCTTGATGAAGAACTACTTGTCAATAACGAATTACAAATTCTCAGATTTATGTAAAGACAGTAATGCTGTTTGAACAAATCACACAGTAGCTAAAGAAGGTGACAATAAACGCAACGAGCAATACGAACAAGTGAAATGAGGACTATCAATAACCTTATTAAGTTAATTTACTCCTCATCAAAACATTAGTCGAAGCTCCTTCCGACTAAGTGTTAATAAAATCAAATTAAAAGACAGTTTTAACAAGTCTCCACTTCCCACACCAACAATCTACAATGTGTATTGCTACATAATGGTGCATCTCCTCTAACAATCGAGTCGAAAACCAATACTCTACCGAGGTGAAAACTCACTAAACAACATAATGGTGAAATACCTATTTACAATTAAAAAAGACAAACACTAAATTTTTTAATTTGTCGTTTTTTAACAATATTATTACATCCATATTATTGCTAACATACAATGCAACTACACAAGCTATCAATATAATATAATACTACTTCCAAAATTTGGCAATAACACTTAAAATTACTATTAGCATACAAAACTCTCTAATTTGTTGAAAGAAAGTAAATTGAATTGCAACAATTTTTACAAAAAAATTCACTAATTTCTAAGTCTTACAAAGAAAAAAGGGTTATTGATTGGATAGTAATATCTGTAATATTTAGAAAATTTAACTTGCAATTCAATTTTTAGGCAAATTAGATTTAATACAATTTAATTCAATTTCTAAAAATGAAAATCAACACCAACACAAAATTAAGCAATTACCTCGGAGGTTCCTCTAATCGAATTTCGATTCTTCAATTGTTGAAGAGGTTTTTTTCAATGTAATTCAGAGAAGAAAGCAGGTGAAGTGCAATTAGCAAATTTAGGGAGGAAAACTCTGTTCTGAATCTCTGATGTGAAGAGCAATCGGGCTTTTAGGTTGGGTTTGATTGTTAGTGAAATATTTTAGGGATTTCGGGCTTCAGCGAACCCTGGCCTGGGTGGTACCGTGGTATAACCAGCGATAGTGGATACACATTGTTTCCTCCCTTGGTTTTTTTAGTTGCTACGTTTATTTTTTCGCATCTTCTAAAGATGCAACTTATAAAATGAATATCTCGAGTTTTATATAATAAAAAATTATAAAATTTATATTTTTGAAAAATATACATCGAAATGGATCAAATAAGATCTCATATGATTATATTTTCCGTTGCATATAAAACACCAAAGTAAATCAAAATTACAATGTGAATAGTGTCAAAAAAACCTAATATATCAACTAAAAAAAGACCGAGGAAGTATTTGATTTAAATTAATTTTTCGCTCATTTTAAATTGAATAAATAATTTTATTTTTAATTTTTGTCTTTCATTATAGTTTGCTAGATGCAACCATTCGTATTAAGGAGAATAAAATTGCCATAAAACATCTTAATCTCATGTCCATCTCAAACTATTAATATAATAATTAATCCAATAGGTCATTCTGATTTTAAAGTGAAAATATATTCATTGCCATTTTAATCTTTTCTTTGTTTATATGTATTACAAAATTAATTCCACCAAAAGCCTAAGCTGGTGGTTGAGGCTTACGAATAAGTTATATACTTTATTACACCCCTTTACATGAGAGTCCGTTAGAATTTAAAATGTGAATGCATCTTGGATCTTGCCATACCTACAGCTTATTAATATTTCATTTGCAAAGTTGCTAACAGTTGAACGCCCAAAAATAATTTATATACTCTATCAATATGTATGTCTGATCAATCTTGATGTGAGAGGATATACACTATATTTCAAAATTTTAGAGGTTCTTCTACATGCAATAACCTATAGTTGATGAAAAATACTTCAATTCAATGTTGCTAAATGTAGTTGAACTATATTTTTGATGACTATTATTCTCCCGATGATAATTTGAGAAGTCACATTCCAATATTTATATGACACACAATAGCCTAATCCAAATTTATTAGAAGAAATTATGCATATGGTATTTAAGAATAGTTTGGTTGATTAAAGCTTCATTTTAAATTCTACAAAATTATAGAATCAATTCTCACTGCTCGTCTTTATGACTTCCTAACATCAAAGTTAATTTGGATATGGAAAACAAGGGGAAACGTTACTAAAAAGAAAGTAGCACAAAACTAGTACAAACACCACAATATGACAACATTATTAAGGGACAACCTAGCATAAACTGAAAAAACAAATTAAAGGTACAAAAAAAGATGTGAAAGACAAAATTTTACCCTTAAAGTAGTTTTAGCAATAGAGTTTTTTTCTTCCTCCATTCTTGACTCATTTATATGCTTTAATAAGGCTTGATATCCAATAATAAGATCTTACATGAAGAAATGTGAAAGCAAAAAAAAAGTGCAAATTAAAGTTTAGGAAACTATTTAGAGTAAAATGAATGGAGTGAGTAATGTCGATGACAAAGGCAATAAAAGCAACCTTGGGATCTCCAAAGGCTTTGTTTATGATTGTGATATGAGGAAAAATTGTTGCAAAAACAAAATCATGAGTTCAGTTTTAGTAGTCCAATTTTTTTAAGTCCAAAAAGGAAAAGGTGAAAGAAGTTTTACGATAAGAATTCACTTCTTGTTCTGGTTAATATAGAGACACATACATTGGGCATGAAACATTAGTCAAATCTATTGCTTATACAGTTATAGTTACACTTTGCTAGGTATACTTATACGACAAAAGGTTTATTCTTTTAATTTGAATGGATTAAATATTGGGTTTAAATTAAATGAATTAATTTTGTTGACTTTAGGTGTATTTTGCAATGTACTGCCTCTGTGGTTTTAGATAAAACTTTTGAATATATTTTGTGAAAGATAAAATATTTAAAAATTACGTTTAAAAAACATTGAGAGTGTACATCATCCAATATTATAACTATTTATAAGATTAGACAATAATCACATTCAATTTTTTTTATAACAGTATGAATAAAAAGCTATGCAGAATTTGAATTGGATTACGAGCTCTATTCTGAATTATTTGCTAAATTTTCTTTTAAATTACGTTTTTATACTAAAGAATAAAAAATGTAAAAACCATTACTTTGTAATTTTGTATGGACATAATGACATATGTAGTTTTGTTCCATTGTTTAGTCTTTTTCTTTGATGGGTTTTGGAGCGATATAAGTTCGAACCTTCATCTCGTCCAATCGTCTTGTATAGTAGTATGTGCGCATAGCATGATGCCATGATGGCAAGTTGGCAACAAAACTGGTAATAGGTTGCTTTTTTAGGCTTTGAGTTTTGACGGTCAACGGATCAACCAAATACTACGTAATATGTTTTGTGCTTTCTAGTTTCTACGCACGTTAAATTATGAGCTTTTGCTTTAAGCAAAACATAAATGAGTTATAGACATTTGTGATTGTGGTTTAAGAATTGTTTTTGGCCTCCAATGATTGTTATTTGGGATTTTGGAGGGCTGAGGGCATCAAATTTATTAGCTTTTTTTTAATCTTGGCCCTATTTGGATTTTGGTTGTTTTAGTTGCCTTGTTTGATAAATGTTTATATTGCCTTTATTTGTGGCTGTTTCACCAATTTTGTATCCTTAGATGTGTTTGGATAATTTGGCTATTGGTTGTTTACTATTATAATGTAAAATGAGATCTAAGGACATTTATAATCAACTTGAAATACACATAAAGTTAATTTATGAAAGAATATTTTTGTCAAGTGTCAAAAGAAAAGCTAAAAGCCAAATTAGAAAAGTTGGTATTAGTAGTATTCTTTTTGGCTAAAAAGCCAACTATTAGGCTAATACAAAAGCTAAAATCTAAACACTTTCCTTGGTTGTTTGATCAACCCAGGAAGCCAACAGCCAAAGAGCATTGAAAAAACCACTCAAAATCTAAAATCCAAACACATTCCTTAATTGGGCTATTTATCTATACAATATATTAAAAACATTTTTTCAAAGAAACGGTGTCACATGACACTTTTCAAAGTATGTGCATCATGTAAATGTATCATATCACTAAACAAATTATGGTTAAATCTAAGCTTGAATATGTGATCTCTTGCGAATCATGGCCATGCATTCAACATCTCAACCAACATTGATTAGTGACGTGAATATCTACATTGCATTATATATTCATTACATTTGTTAAGTACTTTGTAAATTAATTTTTAGAATTTTGTTATATAAACAATAAATTCAAAATAAATACATACTGAGTGGAAAGTTATATAATAAATTTTTAGAATTTCTAGTTAATCATGAAATAATTGAGCGGTGTTAATCCAAAAATTTTCAAGTTATTCTGAAACAATCTCATTAATAAATTCAAATTCTTGGTGATTGAAGTCATTGAATAAAGCTAAGATCTTTAAAACAGGTTAGACAAAAGAAGTTTAAGTGAGATTCAGTTTTCATCTCCCTGTTCTAAACATGACTCCTAAATTACATATGTTGTCCATTACAATTATTTACTCCATGTTGATTGTATTGATCGAAATAGGTAATGTAGAGCGTAATTAATCTGACCGTCATATGGGAATAATTAATGGATCAAAATATGTTAGTATATGTATTATCATGAAATTATAAATTATAAATTAATCTAACCAAATTGATCATGTTTTCTTTTTTTTTTTTTTTAATTTCGATCCTTAAATGATCAATTGTAACTGTTTGATGCAATGCAAATCTGGGTAAATGTTAGAAAATTTAAGAGAAGAGCTTTTTATAAGACATGCCATGGATGAAATTGATTTCTGCAAAATTTGTTGAATGAGGATGAACTCCATTAATGGGTTCTTCGAAGGTTTTAAAACTTTTACCCCAGCAGTTTAAGGATAAGGTATTTGACCGTTTTCCACTAGTTTGCATACATGTATATGGTATTTTACACTAATATGCATACATGTATGTGGTATTTTCTATGAGGTATGAAAGTAATTAAATTAGGATAAATATGTATAATGTAATTTTAAAAAAGTTAATTAAATTATATCATTTAACAGGTGGCGAAATCTCATTGGTTTGTCTATACTTGATTTTAGTGGACATTTTCTTAATTGTCCATAGAAGCAACACCCGAAAAAGAATTTCATTCATAAGTAATAACCAAATGACACTCAGAATCACAATTTTTAAAATACCTACAGTTTCAACACAATAAGTACATAACAACTTAGCACCAGTTATGTCACATGTGATTAAAAATAGACTTTATAAAAACTTCTTTTGAAGCAATACAATTTGCGAGTTTATTCTAAGTTCAGGATGACATTCGATGATGTATAGTCGTTTCGATGAAAATATTTTCGTAGTCTAAAAATTGTGAAATCATATCCAAATAAATTCAATAATTACAATCCAAAGATGTCGATTCGATCCAATAGGCTCATGTACATTTTATTAAATTCAAATCGTACACATCTAATTTGAACACATGGTGAGTACAACACACCGTGCCCTATGTAGTTAGAAATTAATCAATAATCATTACCTAATTGCTATATAAAATTTAGCTATTTTGCACACGAGTTAATTAATTTTGCTATATACGTAGTGCAAAATCACATTCTTTATTGCATTTGCATTGAACAATGATTGAACTCTAGGATCTAACAGTTGTAAAGTTTCACCTCATATTAAATGATATTATGATGTACGTACGAGTATTTCAGTCCTTTGAAGCCATCATATAGTCCAATTGATACATTATTAAAGTTTCAAAGGTCAAATAGCTTGTATTGTTCTATTATTGCTTCATTATTTCAGAATAATACAGAAATTTAACAGAGCAAAGAGACAACAAAACATCCTGCAATTCACTAAAAGGAGCATGAGAAGTACCTTCCGTATTAAATCATTAAGAAGATTAATACAAAGTGGATTTAAGTTTAACCTCCTCTCTCATTAGGCACATGACTTGGGGATTTGTATTTACTCGTTTTAGTGATGTGCAACAGTTTTGTGTTACTCTCTCTTATTTATCAAAATTACAATCGTAAAAATCGAATCATATAATAATATCAAAACACTAAAGAAGAATGATAGACTATATAAATTATTTTTGGGAGGTCGTCATCTATGTGTTACTCTCATCTAAACACGCTTAAAAGTAGATTTCTGATGGGATTCAGTGCACTAGCGCTAATAGTAATATTAAGTGGTAAGTTAAAAGTGTGTAGGGCAAGTGATACACAATTTATAAAATAGAAGACGATTTTAACTTAAGTTTTCCCCTAAGCATAATTTTGGATTCTATGACATTAGTAAAAAAAGGATAGAGCTATGAAAAAAGATTGAACAGAACATGTACAAAACGAGTTAGTGCAAGTGTACAACTGTGCAAGAACATGTACATGGATGGTTTCTTTATAAAAAATGCTACATAAACCTAATTTAATGGGAATTCTAATTTGGTGGGTGTCTTTGTAGTACATGAACCTACCCACTTGATGATAGGCATTTAACACACCATTTAGTTTAGTTCACGTCTCTCTTGATTTATACGGCGCTCCTATGCCGATGTGCGCATGTGTCTATGTGACACCACCAATAATGTGCTAGTGTGACAATTGAGCTAGTCAATCTTAGGTGTCTGTAGGTCTGAGTGCAAATTCGATATCCGATCTAAAATAAATTTCGATCAAGACTTTCCAATTACACTCACACATGACACATCTTCATTTATTTGATCTTAGTTTATGACGAAGTAGTTGATTGTTGAAGTAATATCATAAATATTACGTACTACGGTAGTAGAGTAGTATACGAAAATATAATGTATACTTCATATAACTAAATCATTGTGCTTCATATATTACATATATAAGACTTTTTAATAAAACTTAAACATATGATAAACTAAGTTCAATTATTGAAAGCTTCATTTCTATTTCAGTCAGAGAGCGAACACACACTAATTTTAATCCAAACTTTCTAGTAAAATTTAATTTGTTTCAATTCATTCAATAAAGATTATCATACGTTTAGATAAACATATTATTTAATTTTGTATACAGAAAATGAGAATTCTCAAACACCCCAAATGTCATAAATTACATGGAGATACCTTTTCCTCGCCGATCTTTAAGATACACTTATCATTTAGACCAACTCCATTAGAGGACATCCTTAGAAAACATCTAGTTTATGGTTAATTTAAGATCTAAATGCGTTAATCCCTATAAACTATCACCTCTTTTTGTTGTAGCTATCATTCTTTTTTATAAGTGGAAATGGGGGATGATTATAACCAAAAAAAATCTCTTAGATTAGGACCACACTTTGGTATTTTGGGGGTGGTTGTTTACATTGGGGGGCACCACTTAATTAAGTACTTGGAGAAACAACAAAGTTAGTGGCCAATTAATATCTTGGGGTTGTCAAATTTCATATTTTGTGCACTTTCGCAACAATTAATTTGTTCCTTCTTTTGTAAAAATGCATTTCCCGCTATTCTCTCGACTTTGTTTGTTGTTTGTTCAATTGTTCCATTATTTCTACTAGTAGTTCCTCACTTCGGAGTACAGTACAATGCATTGTTACAAAGAGCTACTATTGCCAAAGTTTTGGTCCGTTGAATTCACTATTATTGTTATCGTGAAATAAGTTAAGTAGTTGATTTTTTAGCCCATAATAGATATAATCACCGCGAGTTAGCTACCACTTCTACCATGATTTAGTTACACTAAATATTATTTTATACTGTACAAAATATTATTTTTGTTTCAACAAAATTGTGTTAGGGGTAGTATATTTTGATAGTCTGCAAGTACTCTTCGAACTAGCTCTCTTTTATAAACTGGTTAGTTTTCTTTCCTAATCGGAGGAAAAAAAAGGCTACAATTACAATGAATGTTGATAATAGGAGAACTCAATAATCTTAATCTCCTATCACACTACAGTGAAATAATTTTCTTAAGTGGCATTTCAGGCTCTTTAAGTCTCACTATTTATTGACTTCTATGACTGTATTTTGTACCACCTCAGTATTATATTAGTGGCAACAATTTGATATTTTTCCTCTTTATATTTTGTCAAATCGTTGTAACTAATATAATATACGGGTGCAATATTTCATTTCTATTTAAATTACTAACTCCGTTGCTACATTCACCTTTTCACATCTCTCAAGATGCAATTATAAAATTAATATCTCGAGTTTGGTATAATAAAAATTATACTTTCCAAAAATATAAATTGAGACGAATCAATCAAGACCCTTATGACTATGTTTTTCGTTACGCATTAAACACCAAAGCGAATTAAAATTACAATGTAAACAGTACCAAAAATCCCAATGTAGCAATTAAGAAAACGAACGAGTACTCAAATAAGTTGAGCTAAAATAAGATCAAGACTTACGACCTAAATTAGTACCCTAAACTCCATAAAGCATAGAGAGAGAGTGGTGTAGCACTCCCATTTTAAATGTAAAAAAGTCAACCTAAGCTCTTGCTTGTTTTGTTTAAAAAAGAAAGTGGCATTTCCAATGTCTTTGCATGTTTGGTAATTGGTAAGCAAGGCGCGTCCTTTGATATTTAAAGTTGACATGCATGATGCATCTACTACTCTTAATTTTATTTATGGGTAACTTAACATCTAGGAATTAGTTCGTGGAGGAGTGACTCGACTCTACTCCATGCCTCCACCTCTAACCTCCAACACTCTAACGGTCTAACCTCTGTTTGGTAGTTGATCTTAACTTTTGGTAATTTACATAAAATATTTAAATTTAAAACGAAAATTATTTTTTATTTCTATAGTAATGCTAGTACATTCTGATTGTCTATTTTTATTTATTTATAAACTTTTATTTTCACCTAATCTCTCCCTCAAGTGGTAATGGATGATTTTTCATCTCTATAATTAAATAATTACAAGTTTGATTTCTTTATCACTATGGAGGATTATAATGTGATTTTCCTTGTTAAGTTACACTAAAAACGTTTGTATATTGAAAATTTCGCAAAAAAATAAAAATAAAAAATAAAAGGAACATAGTGGCTAGAGAGAGTACAAGATTATATATATGGAGTACTATAAAATGTTCAAGTGTTGCAATTAATTGAAAACGGAAGTAATATTTTTTTTTATAGCTAAGGGAGTATAAGATAAGAAGTCATTCTTTTGGTGTATTGTTTGCCTCATTTACTTAATTAATTTATCAAATTTCCACTTCTTTTATATAAAAAAAAGTTCAATATTTCAAAATAAATTAACACAAATTAGAGTTCTTACATTTTGTAATTCATGTGTCTTATCTTATACTATTACTCTATGCTATTAGATGTTGGGACAAACAATTACGAAATATTATCAAAGTTGCGACAATCAAGAATTTCTCTGCAAGTCAATAACAAATTAAAATTTAAATATTTCACCCATCATTATCAATGAGTACTATATATATACAGAAAAATTAAAAATATACATGAAAATGATCATGATTATGGATCTTAGTGACGTAATTTATGTTTGTTTATTGGCATAGTGTAACTTAACATAATGAATATTAGAATCAAACAAATGGGAATTATACCCTAAGCAGCGCAACGGTTAATTAAGACCACAATCTAGATGTCAAATGAGAGTAAAAGATAACTCAATTGGTCTCTAAGATCAAATCTCACCGCTCACTCTCGTGACTCTCTAATCTCTAGCATCAAAAATGACAATGTGGGTGACAAATGCAACCACGTTTAAATATGTTAAGAAAACTTGACACTCTTAGTTAAAAAATTATTGTTTATAGAGATTGATGTACTTTGTTTAGAAATGCTCGGAAGCAATAAGCAATTTATCACTCGATCTTTTGCTTAGAAGTTTTAAATTAAAGAGAAAGGGGTGACAAGTTTGAACACGAGACTGCGAAAAAATCTTTTAGCAAATCATTTTAAGTGATTAAATATTTAACTCTACAAACAACCTAGCATGATAGGATAAAAATTTATTGGAATACCGATTGTAATAGATGAAATGGATTATAATTATGAATGATTCTGTCAACGTCGACACGCAATGACGGTGTAATATAAAAATAATATTTTCGGAAGTGCTCAAATATAATTAGGCACCCTTTAAATAAAATTAGTTCGTATTTTTGGTTAAATGTAAATATGACATTATAGAATTCATCTGAAATTAAATATAGTATTCATATATCTGACATAGAAATGAATAAAAAGCCAAAATATGATTTAATTATTTTATTTTTAAAAAAAGTTGAGCATTCCCAAACAAGGAGTAAGTACATACAATAATATTGGATAATGAAAATTTGACATCTCGAATCTATAGGAGTTTTCAACAAATTTTAGGTGTACCCAATCTATTGTTTTTTCACATCATCGCTGCGCGGCGGCGTTTACTGAATTTTAATTATAATAATGGATTGTAAGTTAAAAATATATCAGAATAAAATGGAATAGAATGAAAAGAATTAGATTTGAATGGAATGAAGTACGTAGTACGTATTAGAATGGATTAAAACATAAGGGGAAAAATTTTCTGTGAATAGAACACTCCATCAGGGCTCCCCATCTCAAATCCTTTATTACTCCTCAATTTAAATTGTTTGTTACATTTGTTTTCTTTTATTTTTTAAAACACAACTTCAAGCATTAAGATCTCATGCTTCCTCCGCTCCAAATTAATTGCAATATTTTTATTTCGGCACTATTTACAACTATCCATATAATTAGCTTTTGTATTCAATATATAAGTATATGGTAATATACTCAGATACATGAGATCTTTTTGGATCGTCTCGATGAGAATTTTCTTAAAATTTAATTTTTATATTTTTTACCATAACAAAACTTGAGATATCAATGATTCACTTTATGCATTAGTAAGTGTAAAATTAGAAGTGTTGCAATTATATTGGTGTGGGAGATGTATTATGTTTCTCTTTTAACATAAAGATCGTAGTAATTCAAAGTAACGAAATGAATCGTGCCAAAAATCATGAAATAACTAATATATATGATATAAAAAGACTATATGATGTGATGATTAAAAAGTCTTATTGGCCTTTTATTGAATTGAATTTCTATGTTCTTTTAAGCTAAATATAAGACGGTGACTCATAGGCCGATTTTGTTATTCGAACTGAAGACAAGCTCAAACAAATAGGGCATAAAGCACACACTGTACAATCAACATTATTAAAGACGTATACCCCCATATTGAATTTGACGAGCCAAATAAATGATCAATATTAGCTATTGGTTGTTAATTATAATTCATGCATGTTAATGAATTGAATTGAACTAAACTGAACTAATTTTAAGCTAAAGTAAACAGACCATAAATATATATGTTAGTTAATTTCACTCTCTTTTTTAATGTACGATTTGCATGTAAATTATTCTTTTAACAAAGGCGTTCAAAAGTTAACTCTTATCAATACAATTTGTCAATTTGGCAATTGTGGTTAGGTCAAGACAAGTTAGGTAAATATAAAAATCGATCATCCCATAACATAGAAATACCATTAGTGGTGTCATATCCTAAATTCGTGATGTGAAACTCTCAAAGAAAGAGAAGTCAGTTATGGGATGACCTTATTAAATGTTACGTAACAAGTGAAGTAAAATCAGAGTTCGTTAAATCAATATTCATAAACACTGGTTAAAAAAAAAAAAAAAAGATAATTCAAATAAGTTTTGTGACTTTAGTCCAATTTAACAATCATAACAAAGATGAACGCAGCAATTTTAATTGCGTAAGTTATGTAAACTGTAAAGGAAGAAGAAAATAAGGAGAATATAATTTCAGCTGTCCTATTCTTGGGGCATGGAAAAAAGACTAGACAATTGTGAGACACTAGTATTATGAAAAGAGTAAGAGGTCAAGTATGTCATTTTGACTAGACGAGACAACTACCGTATTTTAAAATATTGAGAAAGAAAAAGGAAGATCAAACTAATATGTTATGATTTTCTAAAAATAGAAGAAGAAAAAAAAATGTGTCAAAATGAGTAACAAAGGACAAAGGATGTGTCCTTAAAATTAGAATCATCGTCAAATTATTCGTTCACAATTTAATTTGTAATTTAGTAAGTGATTATAAATAGTGAGATTTTATAATTAGTCTAATATCGCATTATTTCACAAATCTAGTATAATTTCAAGTTAAGACTTATTTTTAAACAATCAATCAATAATTCATACGATCATACAAAAATATATAGTACTATAGTATGTAATGAGAAATTGAGAAATACTCCATAGTCCATACACATTTGGCATTTGGAGGAGGATTAGATGAAATGATAAACAAATTAATTTTTGTTTAAAAGTGAAAAAAATAAAAATAAAGTGAAGTACTTTCAAGAAGAATCAATACCCTAATTATACTCCTACTCAATAGAATTAGAAAAAATAATTGGAAGCTAAGCCACTAAACCTTGTTTCATGCATTTGGAAGTAATCGAGTATGTGAAAATTAATTGACTTTGCTGTTGCACTGTCACCCTACCCCTTTCCTCCCTTCTTTGACATAGCCGACAATACTCTTTTTAAGATATAATAGGGAAGAGATTGCATTCAAAGCCTAAAGATTTTTTTTTTTTCCCCAATTTTGTGCTCTCGCCTTCCTTTTCTTTTCCATCTTTTTTCGTCTATTTTTTTATCAGATATTTAGATACCCTTTAATTTTTGCAAAATTTGAGACAGATAAACTCTCATACTTTTGGAAACATAGCGAAGTATCTTTGATTTGTTGTAAAAATGTAAAACTTACCCTGATCTTCTATTGGAATTAAATTGATTCTTAATTGGCATAAAAATTTAATTTATCAAGTACATATATTATTGAAGAATGACTTGCATATTCATTTGATTTTATAACTTAGAATATTTTTACTCGATAATTTATTATTTTATTTATTTATTTTATATATCCTTTACTTCCGAAACTTTTATCCAAGATATTCCTCCCCCAAACCAATCGCTATAATTAGACTTTAATTGATCACAATTAATCGTATTCCACGTTCATTCATCATCAACCTCTATATTATCCTTCAATCATTCCTCTTCTTATTCATTCATTGTTATCAGCTTCCTGAACGATCCAAACCATTACATTTTCATTATTTTTGTGTAGGATACCATGGAATTGTGTAGTTGAGCTCATTAAATGATTGCAGTTGTGGTACTAAAATTGTAACTCTAGAAATTTAATGTAGTCGTGACTCTATAGGAAAAAAATGTGATGTAGAAGTTAAGATATTTGGAATACAATAAGAAGATAACTTAGTGAAAGACGTGAAACGTTGACAGTGTGATTTCATTAGACACTCCTAATAAAACAACTTGCCTTTTGGCTTATGATTATAAATATATGTGTGATCGGATTAGGAGAAAGTATAGAATCGGCTCGAGTTTAGCTGAGATGAGAGTTTTTTCATTGCTCAATAGCTTATGTTACGTTTATGGTTTGTTTACTTCAACTGAAAACAACTGAAATGAACTGAACTGATTGGAGATAAATTGAATTTAACTGCAGTTTTTATTATGGATATAAATGTTTTTAAATATTGATTATTGATCATTGATTCTTAACTATGATTTTTATGAATTGATTATGACTATTGAATTTTAATTATGGATTATAATGAGTTTTAGCTATGGAGTAATGGAATGGTAGTAACTTTGATATTAATCGACTAATAATTATTTAAAAAAAATCTTTATCAATAGCTTATGTTTTGAAAAATTAAAATCAGTAATACATTTTCATATTTTTTTGTGAATGGTAATCCACTTATGTGGTATAGTAATATTTTCGTGAATGATATTTCACTTATATCCTTGTTTCATTTCCTCAATGATAGTTTCATAATTTTTTTTGAAAATTATAAACTAATTATATATATATATATATTATAATGATTGATGTTTCAAAAAATATCTTATAAACACACGAATAATATTATACACATTAATAACATTAGGAACAAAATAAATTCAAATATAGAATAATCCGAACACAACTAATACATATCACTAATATTATTAACCGAACAAATTCAAGTACAAAATAATGATAATATTATAAAGCAATATATTACGAAGTATAAAGAAAATAATTTTATGAACAAAAAAAATAGCAAAATAAATAAGAGCTAAACTGAACTAAACGGAGCAAACTGAACTTATTGGAGCTGAACTGAACTGATTTTAAAAATAAAGTAAACATGCCTTTAATACTCTGGAGTATATCATACTCATCAAATCAAAACTATTTTTTCCATTCAATCAAATTTTTTCCCAACTACAGTATTATTAATCATATGTAACATTTTATATGCTTCCAAATAAGCTATATACATTACGTGTGTCCATGTATACTCGTATATATATATCACATGTTAGATTGCACTAACATAAGGGTAAATTGCACTAACATAAGGGTAAATAAAATGCCTTATACATTTTGCCGCCGGGTTTGATGCCTTTCTTATCATGAATTTCTAAGATTCGTAAGAATCAAGGTTGTGTAATCTTAAATCCGTAATCTTAGTCGTAAGACGATCAGGGCAGATTCGTAAGAATCGTGAATATGTACTCATAATTTAAGAGTCGTATAATCTGAAAATATCATACTGATGCGGTATGCATAAGGAGTCATCGTAACCTCTACTTGACTTATGTTAGAACTTCCAACATATTGTAGTTCCATAATTACCTTAGTTAATTATATTTTGGAAAAATAACACTTTTAATGCAACAAAATAAGATATGTTTGCACCAAAAATATAAAATAAAATGATAATAATAATAATGAATACGGAGAATATAAGATGTGGAGAATAGATTATGTGTAATATACCTTTGAATGATAAATAAACCGACTTTTTGTTTACTAAGATAATAATTGGTAGATTATGAGAAAAAAATTTGGACCTTTGTTTGTAGTGGAATTTCCCAGCTCATTCCTCAAAGGTATGGGCCTAGTACTGTAGTGCACCTAAAGTACGAAGTATTTCTTAAGGGAAAAAAAAAAAAAATTTAAACTATGGTAGAAGTATATTAAGGGTCTGTTTACTTCAGCTTAAAATCAGTTCAGCTCTGTTCAACTATTCTTCTATTTTGCTACTCATTATATCTTCATTTAAAAAACTTTCAATTCAGTTCAGTTCATCTCCAATCAGTTCAGTTCATTTAAATTCAACTGTTTTCAACTGAAATAAACAGGCACTAAGGGACTTAATTTGCAGAGGAAAACCCTAAAAATGCTAATGTTCACCTTCTCTCTCATCATATTCTCATTGTAGCTATCATTTTAAGTACTCACAAATTTTTTATTTTCTTACTATCTATTACAGTGTAATAAATATCTTTAACAACTAACATCTTCAAAAGCAAAGAAAAAAAAATAACATGACAAATTTATTTCTTTGAAATGTAAAATTTATACATGTTTTTAAGTTGAAAAGCTACAAATTGTTGATTAAAAAGACAGACAGGTGAACATGTATTAGGCCTATTTGAATTGAATCGATAATAATAAACTACAGAGTAGTAAAAATTTAAACAAACTAAGGACCTATTTACTTCAACTTAAAACCATTTTAATTCAATTTAGTTTCAATCAATAGTTTAGTTCTGTAAAAATTGTTTTCATCTAAAGTAAAACAGACTTTAAAATAAACCCAAATATAATTAACTTAAAATAAGACAAAAAAAAGTACGGGCAATGACAAGTAAATAACAGTGGCTTATTTTGTTCCATATCACATGTGAGTCAAATGGTATATTTGTAAATAAAATGCCTTTTTAGATTATGTGCGTATTATGTGCGTAAGTGAGAGGTAAGTTACTGAAGTTATGGGCAACTAACGCTTTTTGACCAACATTTCAACTTTTTTACAATTTTACCCCTATGAGATAAATCACAGTAATTTACCGGTATTTATCCTAAATATACTTACATAGTATAACTATAAACACTCAAACAGTCTAACAAAAGACTAGCTCGGAAACAATAACGGATAACTATGGAAGCAAGCAAGTGGGTAATTTCCCTGTGTCCTCAGCAACTGTCCAATTTTAAAGACAGCCTACTCTACGTACTACATTTCTATACAATACATTATACACAAACCCCAAACCCCTTATTGAAAGAGGTGGCAAAAAAGCACAACAACACAACAGTACAACACAATACAAACACAAACACAACATTTTCCAACTTCACTTCTTCTGAAACCGCCCTTCTATTTCTCTCTCTTTTCATAAAGAAAAACTTACTTAAACTCTTCTCTTTTATTTATTTTTTCTTTCTTTCCATTTTAACCTTTAAACAAAACTGCATTATTTATTTTTAGTCTTATAAAACAAAACTTTCCTTTTTCTAAGTTTTAGATCTCTTTCACTTTGTTTCCAATATGAATAAGCAGGATTTCTTGAAGACTCAGGTAATTTTAATTACTCTCTCTCTTTTTTTTTTTTTTATCTCATTTTCCTTGTTCAAAGTTTCTGTTTTTATCTGTTTATGTAGCTCATTTTTTGGGTTTTACTTGCTAATTTCTTCCTTATACTTGTATTAATGTGTTCTGTTTTGGGGTTTTGTTGCTAGTTTACTGCTTAAAATTACTGTAGTAATGTTTATCTTTTATGGGGTTTTGTTAATTACTGTACTAATATCTTACTTTTTTGGGGTTTTGTTACTGATTTTTAGCTCAAAATTACTGCATAAATGTGTACTATTTTTAGGTTTTGTTACTAATTTCTTGCTCAAAATTACTATATTAATTTGCTTTGTTACTTTGTTAATTAGTGTTTTTTTTTTTACTAATTTCTGCTTAAAATTACTGTATTAATGTGTGTTTTTACTGGGTTTTTGTTTAAACAGAGCTGTGTACTTAGAGTGAATATACACTGTGATGGATGCAAGAGTAAAGTGAAGAAGATACTTCAAAAAATTGATGGTATATACTTAATTTATGTTCTTTTAATTAACTCATTTAATTAGATCTGAAATTAGAAGAATAAATAAATCTAAATTTTCTTTGTATTTTTTGGTAAATTTGTAGGGGTTTATGCAACAAATATAGATTCAGAACAGGGGAAGGTAACAGTAACTGGAAATGTTGACCCTTCAATATTGATTAAGAAGCTAGAGAAGAATGGAAAGCATGCTGAAATGTGGGGCCCACCTAAAGGAGGTAACCAAAACAACAATCAAATGAAGAATATGAATATGAGTATGGATGGGGGTAAAATGGGAAAAGATAATAATAAGGGTCAAAAGGGGGGTGGTGGTGGTGGAGGTGGAGGTGGTGGTGGGAAAGATCAGCATAAAGGTGGGGGTGGTCAGCAGCCGCAGCAGCAGCAGTTGCAGCAACAGCAGTTGCAGTTTCTGCAGCAGCTTCAGCAGCAGCAGCAAATGAAGGGTGGTGGGAAGTTGGCTCCACCGAAGGAGCAGAAGTCGGTCAAGTTTAACTTGCCCGAGGATGAGTTTGATGATGAGTTTGATGATGATGAATATGATGATGAGTTTGATGACGATGAGTTTGATGATGATGAGTTTGATGATGAGGAGTTGGAGGATGAGATGTATGGGGGGCATCATCATCACCATGCACCGACGTCGAAGGGTGTGCCTGTTATGATGATGGGGAAGGAAGGGAAAAACGGCGGCGGTGGTGGTGGTGACAAGAATAATAAGAATGGAGGTGGTGGTGGTGGTGGAGGGAAAGGTGATAAGAAGGGTAAAGATGGTGGGAAGAAGGGAAAGGGTGGAGGTGGTGGAGGGATGGCTAGTATTTTTAAGGGTATGTTAGGGGGTAGTGGTGGAAATAGTGACAAGAAGAAGGGTAATGATGGGAAGAAGGATGGTAAAAATGGTGGGAATAACAAGGGAGGAGGCGGTGGCGGTGGCGGGCATCAAAATCATGGTGGAGGTGGGAAGCATGGTGGTGGTAAAAACGGAGGGTTTGAGGGTAAAGGAGGAAAGAATGGAGGGTTTGAGGCCAAAGGTGGGAAGAATGGAGGGTTTGAGGCCAAAGGTGGAAATAACATGGGTGGAGGAAACAACAATAATGGGGGTAAAAAAGGAAAGGGAGGTGGAGGCGGCGGTGGAGGTGGAGGAGGGGGGATGCATGATATGATGAGTGGTATGAATGTTGGTGGTGGTGGTAATATGAGTATGGGGCAAAAAGGTAATTTCCCAATGGGCCAAATGGGTCCACCAGCTGCAGCAGGGATGCCCGCTCCTCATATGATGATGAATGGTGGTGGGCCTGGTGGTGGTGGGTATCCTCAAGGAATGGGTGGCCCACCGCCGTATAATCCCCAACAACAACAATACATGCAAATGATGATGAACCAACAAAGAATGAATGGTGGTGATGGTGGTTACGGGATGATGCAACAACCACAAGCTCAACCAATGAACATGATGTATGGACGGCCACCAATGGCACCAGTAGGAGGCGGCTATGCACCTCCGATGGTCCCTCCACCAGGGTACCATGACCCTTACACCTCCTACTTTAGTGATGAGAATACTGATAGTTGCAGTATTATGTAAATTCTTTCTCTGTAATTTTATAATTTTTTATCCTTTTTATTTTTATTTTTTAAGGATTCAAGGATATGGTTTAATCATTAGGTTATTAGGTTGGTTAAAATTTTCAAGTGTGTGTTTAGAGAACCTAGTATTGTTTAGTTTGATGTCATCCTTTGTTTTTAGCTGAATGTAGTGCTTTTTTAGTTTCAACTTGTTGAAGAGAGTTGAAAAGTGCTATTCTCGTGTAAGAATTTAGAAATATGGAAGTTTTTGTTCGTGAGTAAAATATAGTACTCTCTATTTCAAATTTTTTATTGTTAAGTTGTTATCATTCTTTTCTTCTATGTCATTTTCGGCAATTCAGCTAGTTTTCAACACTTTGAGTAGTCGAGGGCGTGAGTGGAAGTCGATGGATCATAGATGTGGCGATTGTGATTAATAAAAAACATACTAAACTGCATTTTTTTTTTATTCAATTAGCAAATAGTAAGTTAGTAACTACACAATATTGAGAGGAGAATCTAACTTGATGCAATCTCAAAATTGATTAGTATTGTACTCCTTATTTAACTAGCTCTTGCTGAGAGAGGTCCGAGGTCGGTATCCAAAACATGAGATTTGACTTTTATGTTAATCATTTGATCTTCAATGTTTAGGGTTGTGAAGTTAAACATATTACTATACCTTCAAGTTTTTGATTGCTGGACCATCATATTTGAAACAATAAAGTCAAATTACCTTCTTGTGAAACAGTCATTTTGTTTAGATTTACCCTTAGTCACGAGTATAATTCACATGTAATTTGGTTAGTTGTCTCATATTAAAGAATATAGAAAGAAAACGACTCTCGACTTTCAATGCAAATAGGCAAAACGAAATTTATCAATCCAAACAAATGTGGACCAATTCATTTTCAATTTGTATGAAAATTTTGTAGAATAGCCAAATAAATCAATTTTTTTTTCGAGCAGCATCGAACATTTAAACCCATTTTGGCTGTAAATTCAGTGTAATTCTATTTGGGAGGAATTTGGATATTATCCTTAACAACAATACATGCTCAGAATAATTGGGCCATCAAAATTTGAAATTGGACCTTAAATAAAGTTGAATTTTAGTTGACAGGAATACAAAATTTCCCCTTTCATCTGACTACAGTACTTGATCTAGCATGTGAGGTTGCAGACTTAAAGAAAAAACTCAACAACAAAAGTGAATTATTGTATTGACTATTTTGGTTAACCAAATTAACCTTTTGACTAATACAATACTTTGTTTTAAAAAAACATATTGTAAGTACAATTTTTGAAAGGGAAAAGGAATTTCATTCTTTTATTAACATGAAATGGTACTACTGTACTGGTTCATTTCTTTCTAAAACAGAAATTCTAGTTACCAATGCTTTTAAGTTTAAATTACTATACAGATCACAAGCATCTCCTATTTTATTGGGCTTCTTTTCTAATATTTATAATTTCATTCAAATCAATATATATTTTTTAAAATTTCACGAATTTCAGACATTTCAGTTTTGTTAGCTTTCGTTAAAAAAAATTTTGTGCATCATTTTTATACTTCTTATGTTTGTGTTTATGGTTTTTTTTTTATTATATTTTTATGTAGTATTTTCTACAACTTTTTATATAACTGATCCGCAATTCAATTCAATAATGCAAATCGCATATTTATCCTAGCAATCAACACATGTTAATACTTATCATAAGAAATCCTTCATATTTCATATTCTACATATAAAATATACATTTGTACACCACTAACATAGTAACCGTCGGATAAACTTAGGGCAACGTGGGAGTTGCTTTCCTCTTCTATCTATCTTTTCAAATAATCTTCATTTTGATGAAAAGAACAAGAAAAACAAACAAAACACAATTGGTTTTCTAGTTATGAAATGTCCAAGAAATGATCTTAAAATGCCAAGTTTGAAAAAGGTTTCCATTAAATAAAAAATCTCCAAAAAAATATCCTACAATATTTATAAGAAGAAAAAGCAATGCAAAAACTTTCACTCTTGATACTTCTATATTTTAATGTCAAGTTGATCTTTTAGGTGCAAAATTTAATATACTGTAGCATAATAAATGAGATGCATAAAATATGAGTTAGTGTTTAGCAAGTGATACCTACCAAACAAGGCTTTTATTTATTTATTTATTTATTTTTATTTTTTTAGTTTAATTAATATTTTTTTTTTTTTTTAAAATGAAGGGAGCAAGAAGTGATAAGGCACTGGCAATTGAAAGCTCCATATATGGCACAACTCAACTTAGGCCACATGCAATAGGGACCCCTTTGTTTAGCAAAGTACGATTATGAGATGTTTCTCTAACCAAAATTTTGTAACCAATTATTGATCTCTTTGTTTAGTGTAATTTGTAATTTTATGTTAATTTCTTAAGGTTGATTGGGATACATAAGCTTGACAAACAAATTGAATAAAATGATTGGGAGGCAATGATCAATGGTTTGATTGCCAACCTCTCCTAATAGTAAATGAGCTTACATATGACAAATTATAGTTGCAGCTTTTCTGGACACTCATTTGTCCAACGGAATTTCAAAAGAGAAGTTTTCAAATTTTTAATAGTATAATTTCAAATGTGGAATATGTCTAGTTGAGTTTCTTAAATATATATTATTGGCTTATTCACCAAACCTAATAGTAAAGAGAATGGACTCCTGTTGAGGTGTTTATTAAGGAGTAGTTTAGAAAGCACAAAATGAGTTAATACAATGAAATTTGATCTTATATAACGACTAGACGGTAGTGAATTGTAAGATGAAAATGACTTCATTAAAATATGCACTTATTGACCTCACCTAATCAACATATCTACGATATATTAGACGTAAGAATAAAAATAGTTAGATTTTGTAAGCGATCAATTCAAGGTATATGTAAAGCATAATTAAGCATAAGACTAACATAACAATAGGTTCCAACTTATAATTATATGAAGTGGATTATAGCTTAGGTAAGAGGGAAATTTGTACATGTCTTTGTCGGGAAATATCCTCCTGCTGGGGGGTGACTTTAAAGCATCAAATGCAATGCATCGCTAGAGATGTTCCTTTGATTCTTTATTTTCTCCTCCTTACTTAATTGCACACGTGTCATGATTATACATGAACTTAAATTTAGATCTTAAATCAATCGGTCAAGTAGCATTTTAGGATTGTCAATCAATCCATCACACATCTTGAACAACTATAACAGTTTGGCGTTGTTACTCTTCTCCTCCCTTTGTTCCAATATCTTTACAACAATTTTCATTTCTATGTATTCCAAAATCTTTGCTCCATTTTCGTATTTGATAAACTTTTTTTTTTCTCTAATTAATTTACTTAACCTACCCTATAAAAAACACTATTTTTGTAACTAAAGATTGGTTTGGGTGAAAAAGTTGAATGTGGCAAAGAATATGAGACCAATAGAATATTAATAACTTATACTTTGTAACAAGTTCGCCTCTTTTTTCCACTAATATTTCAATTAGTCTCACCATTTTTCTCTTTCATCAAATTTAACTGACAAAAAAAATTTAAAAAAGAACTGAATTCCCCTGGTGTTGCAAATATGAAACGTTAGGCGATAGAGGAAGTATATTTTATTCAACTCAAAATTTCAAATATCTTTTGACATTAGAGTTTTACTTCAATTCCTGACCTGTAACTTTCTATTTATAGTTTTATAATCGGATTTTCATCACTTTCTTATAACTTTGGGCGATCATGACTGTTACTTGAACAAGTTTGATTACAAATAAATGCAACAGACGAGACTTGCATGGTTGCAAATTTATAATGAACAAACTTCACTTAAGTTATAACAATCTAATTAGATAAATGATTGCTCACTCCATTGTAACTTCACACATACAGCGCCTACCACATCAAGATTGTTTATCTAATTAGTTTGATTTTATATTCAATCCCATTATGCCAACTTCTTTACATGAGTATGGAACCAAAGTAGTACATCACATTTACTCATTGAAACTCATTAATCATACATACAAACGATATGAATAACACACTTCAAGCATTATACTCTCTCTATTTTAATATATGCTTTACGTTTTGACTTTAAACATTATTTACAAACCATGTTTGGACCGTTGTTTTTGTTTTATATGCAAGTAAAAACATATTCGTATGAGGTCATGTTTAATTGGTCATGATTTATTCTATTTGAATATCAAATTTTAATATTTTTTAAATACACAAAATTAAAATTATAAGCAAGCGTTATAAAATTTACATTGACAAACGTGTATAAATAAAATGTATAGAGTACCAGTAATTTGTTTTAATGACATTATTGACAGATTGAATAGTTTTCTTTAAAACCCTATCCAGGAGATAAGAACATACTAGCTAGGCTAATTAACCTTAGCTAAGTTCAAAATAAGAACATAAATTATTGCAAAATTATTCCAAGAATTTTTTGTCGGAAGTAGAAGAATGCATGGAGTCATGCTATTTTTTTCAAGCTCGTGACTTGTATAATGTCAGCGTCGTGAGGTTGAATGGCATCTTAGTTGTACTATACAACAAAATCTTACAGAAGAAATTAAAGGTGTACTTATTGACTAATATGCTAATTAATGATTGGTCCAAATTCTAATTTATAAGAGTAACAAGTTGTGAGACAATTAGATAAACTTATGCCACTAATTTGATTATGAATTTTATGGTAGTGATTGTTAGGTAAACTTTAGCTTTCTACTAATCAAGAGTCGTGTGAATTTGAAGTTTAATAAATACTTTTGTTTGACAATTATATAGTGAGAGCTAGTTACTCGTATGTGATTACCATTTGCCGCCATTAATTTGGAGCCATATAATTCAAGCATTTATCTAATTTATAGTGACATAAAGTTTATTAGATTACATTATTTGTGGTCAATTTCATGAGGAGTCAAAGGTTTGAAAAGTTAGTAGTGTTGAGTTAGCTAGTGATGGATGTGTACGTATGTATATATGTAATCATTAAGCACTTGGATTGGAGTTCAATTACTTTCAATTCATTTATCGAATAGGTTTAACTAATTCGTACAAGTAGTTTGAAACAATTGATCGATATAGACAAAGTTGAGTGAAACAAGACTCTTTAATACATATTACTATTAATTTTAATTAAATTGATTTCTTATATTTTCCTTTTTTTAAAATGATTGTTTTTTAACTAATAATAATGGCTTGAAGGAATTCAATCCCCATTACCAAAAGCATGATTTGATGAGCATTGACGTAAAATTCATTTTTTTTTTTTGACACAAGATGCAAAATACAGCCTTAAGCATGTTCATTGGGGAATAATTCCCACTTAAAAACATGCAAGCTCTATTTGATTTAAAATGTAAGAGTTTCAAGTAGATAGGCTCACACCTCTCAACCTAGTGGTTGGGGCATTGGGGGACATCTTAGCTTGAAGTCTTTTAAGACATAAAATAGCAATTTGTTGCCCACACAATAAACATAATCTTGCAAGGAAGTGACACAAAATTTAATGAAGTTTTTTTAATTTTTATTTTTTATTATTATTATTATTTTTTTTTTAATACTAAGTGATTTTTAGCCTCTTAGGTCCAGGACATGTTCTTTTGATTTATTTTTAGCTCATTTTACTTTATTTTTAATTAATTTATTTAACAAACTTTTGAGTTTGTCTAATATATTGTTTTTCTATGTAATTCAGTTCAAATATGTTCAAAAGCACAAAATCTTGCTTAAAATAAAAGTTCACGAAAGAAAAAACCTTAGGTAATAGCTAAATTTATACTGATATATTGCAATTGCAAAAGGAAAAAAATGTGACAACTAATTTAAGACGAAAGAAGTATAAGCTTAGAGCCTATGCTAAGATTGTTAGCCTAAGAGTGCTAAAGAGTTGAGGCTACAAGGATAGTTACGTGAATTGTTTGGTAAACTAGATGCATCAAATGTTTTGTTTTAACTTGTTTCATCAATTATGTATCGTGGTGAACTGATGGTCTGGTAGACTTACCCCTAAGTAATTACTCGGTATACTAGATGCATCATTACACCAAAGATGTTATATTTAATTCATTTAAATTAATGTTGTTCATTTTAAAACATTTTTAAACGAAAGTCTAGGCCAGGGATGTAGTTGGTGCTAGGCGAAGCGGGCTAAGTTTTGTCATTCCTATTCCCATCATCGCCTCATATTTCATCATCATTCCTGTGATGGGTATAGAATTCATCCCAATCCCCGCCCCTCCGTGGGTACATGGCTAAACCCATCCCCAATTAGGTATTTATCCCCACTTTTTCCACCCCATCACCCATTAAATTCCCATGCCAACAAATCACTTGTTTAGAATTATAAATGAAAAATAAAAAACCAAAACATAAAAAAAAAATTATTCTAGTTTGAATTACTAAATAATAAACAATATTATATTATTTAATTAGTACAAGTAAAATTATATATGTTACAATTAATTATGAGTGG
>PYUH01000009.1:3719107-3731204 GCA_016808085.1 Suaeda aralocaspica
GGGGGGGGGGGGGGGGGGGGGGGACAACTTAATACCTATCTCTATCCTTACCCCGCCCCATACCCATTAAGCATAGACTCATCCCTACTCTATCAACACGAGATGAAACAAGTCTCCTATTTCATCCGCCCCACTGACATCCCTACAAAAGCCATTGAAATAGGGGAAAAAAACAGCAAGTGTTATGGACACTCTTGAAGAGAAAATAGAATTTGTACTAGTATTAAGATTTATTTATTCCCCTCAAGAGAAAAAGAAGATTTATTTATTGAGGTGTAGTCCATTTGACTTGTATCTTGGATGGTGGATGGGATGGTAATTAATTGCTAATTGCCAAAAAATTGTTTAGTGCAAGTGTGCAACATTGATCATATAATGGGCCGAATGTATTGAGTTTAGCATGGTAAAAGCTGTAGGTTGATATTGGTTTTGAGTTGTGAGTCAACAATGGGCTGAAATTTGAGACTTTGAGCTTTAGATTAGTTGTATACTATCCAACTCTTATTTATTGTGTTATAAACAAAGGTCACTTGGGCCAAGGTCTTGCACAGCATTAGTGCAACACTTAAGGACACAATCACACATGGACCAACATTAGAGCTACATCGGTTTATTTCTTCCTGGACATTGTGCCTCGGCATTTGGTTGATGAGGAGGCCTAGTGCAAGCCCTTAATAAATCAATCAGTAACTCAGTAAGTATTTTGTGTGTTGAAATATTGAACTCTTGAAGTATATATAACACTGATTAGGATTTATCTTCTTTAATCACAAGCAAATCATATAGCCAAAAATCATAAAGTTTGTTGTAACATAACTTTTTACAATATTCACAAACATTATACAAAATCATGTAGTGGTGAGATGCTAATCAATTTAGCACTTTTTACTTCTATTCATTCCCTACAAAAATTCTTTAAAACACTTATCCTATTTTCGTCAACTTATTTTTCTTAATCTAAATTTATTTTTGCTAAACTGAACTTATTTTTACTTATTTGAAAATTTTTTTGTTGAACTGAACTTATTTTTGTTGATTTGAATTTATCTTTGCTGAAATAAGACGAATAGAACAAAGCCATTGTTCTATACTCCTCAAATTACTGATTATAAAATTTTGTCATTCAACATCTCACATTTTTTTCACAATCATATCAAATTATTTTTCGATAAAAACACAATCCGAAATAAAATTATCCGTAATACAATCCAGCTAAAAAAACGCGCAAACTAGTACATAATTATCCCCCCACGTCACCTCACTCACTAAAAACAGTCAACCTCACCCAAATCAAAATCACACCACCATTATTATCATCCCTTCCTTCTAATGGCATGACAACCACCACCACCCTCCACCTCCACCACCTCCTCACCACCATCTTCCTCCTCTTCACACTCACCTTCTTCCTCCTCACCACCACCACAACCACCACCACCACCACCCACCACCACCACCGTTCCCTCCTCACAACTCCATCCACCTGCAATGCATCCTTCCTCAACCACTACTCCTCCCTCCACCACTGCACCTTCAACTCCAACCCCATCATCTCCCTCCCTCTCCTCACTCTCATCCTCCTCCTCCACTTCCACCTCCTCATCACCACCGCACAATCCCACTTCTCCGTTATCGTCACCACTCTCTCCTCCCAACTCTCCCTCTCTCCTTCTATGGCCGCCGTCACTCTCCTCTCCCTCGGTAACGGCGCTCCCGACGTCTTCTCCTCCGTCGCCGCCGTTGGAACCGGTAACCCCAGAACCGGGTTCAGCGCTATTTTATCCGCTGGCACATTTGTGTCCGCTTTCGTTGTTGGGTTTGTTGCTATTTATGCGGCGCCCTTTGGGGTTGATCCGACGTCGTTTGTTCGTGATGTGGTGTTTTATTTAATGGCTGGGTTTTTGATGTTTTATGTTTACTTAAGTGGGGAGTTGTATTTTTGGCAGGCTGTTGGGTTTGTTGGGTTTTATTTGTTTTTTGTTGGGTTTGTTTTTTGGATGGATTTTGGGAATGGCAGTAAAAACAAAGTTGTTGTTGTTGTTGTTGGCAATTCTGATGATTTTGAGAATCACTATGAAAAGGGTGATCATAATAATATTTATCAACCAAGTAATTCTGGGGTTTTTTCTGTTTTTACAAAGGTATGATCTTTCTTGTTTTGGTTTTTTGTTTACTGTATAGAATTTGATTTTGTGTGATTTTGCTTCGCATTTCCTTGGTAATTTATAGTAATGGCTTGTTTTGGCGGAGTGATTTTTAAGTGAGTATATCAGTTAATGAATAGTGTTGGCACTGTTTTTGTATCCTCGTATTTTGGTTTGGTTTGGAACCCTCGGAATCAACAGCTACTAACTGAGTTGCAGTAGTGATTAGTTACCAGGTTCATAGACTGTAATTTATGTCACTGAATATAGGAAGTAGCAGTGGTTTTGGCAGCTTTCGCAACCTACATTAGAATGCCCTGTTGTGGATTTTCCGTGTTAAGGATGCTTGTGAACTGCGATCATAGTTTGTGTGAAAACTCTGCCATTGTTCATCTGTAAGTCTATTCGTTTGTACCATTCTACATGTGTGATTTAGTACAAGTTACGATGTGAATAATTGGATGAGTGATGACCTTATATCTGATTTAGGTTGATCAAAATCTACACTCTAGGATCAGTGAGGTTCCTTCAAAGGGGCTAATGATTTCAGATGATCCCCTAGTTCAGTTTATAACTAAACTAAGTTTTATGTAAATTAACACAAGCTTTGCCGTATCAATTATTAATTAGTTGAGCCGCGGCAAATTCAAATGGAGAGAGCACATCTTTACTGCCTAAGTTCATTTCAGTTCATTAGTCTGATAGGAAATGGAGCAACTAGTGTTGCAGCATTGGCTAGCTACCAGGTTTACATGATGAATAGTAGTAGAAGTTGGTGTTGCTCTAGGCCTCTAGCTATAGCAGTCCCAACGGCGTGCTAGGTTTATAGCTGGTGTACAGCTATTCATTAAAATACTGTGTTGAGAGTATAATGTCGAAGATTCTTTTCAGGATGTGATAACAATGTGGATGAGAATTCTGCCATTGACTCATTGTTCATCTGATAATCTTTTCACATCACATTCTCCAAACTTGTAGGTTTACTAGTGGTTATGTCTTTTAAACTATGAACAATATAAGAAATATCATAGGTATTAAGTGTAATTTGGGACAAGTCACGATGAAAATTTTGGATGAGTGATGGCCATAGAATATTGCTGACAGTTGACATCGTGTTTGTGCGCTAGAATTTTTGTTCGGAATCAACATCTAATAAATGTGTTACAGTATTGATTAGTTACCAGTTTGATAGACTACAACTATGTGACTGAATATAGGAAGTAGCAGTGGTTTTGTTTGACCTATAGCAGCTTCAATAACCTACATTAATTGATTAGTAAAGTTAGGAACTGGAGCAACTAGTAACTATGTTACAGCATTGGCTTGTTACCAGGTTCACATGAGGAATAGTAGTGGAAGTTGATGTTGTTCATGCTATAGCAGCCCCAACGGCATGCTAGGTTCATAGATCATATAAAGTTATACATTAGGATACTGTGGTTGAGGTTATATTATCGAGGACGCTTTTCAAGATGTGATAACAGGGCTCTTTCTAGGGGTTGGCGTGGCGTTGTAAAGCTACAGCTCTAAACCTGACTTTGGATAGCAAGTGTGGGTGAAAATTCTGTCATCAGCTCTTAAGATATTTCAAAGGCACAAAGAGTAATTTGGGACAAGTTATGAGGCAAAATTTTGGATGAGTGATGACCATAAATCTGATTTAGGCTGATGAAAATCTAGAGTGTAGGATCAGTTCAGTTGCAGAAGGGTTAATAAGTTCAATTACATCCAATTGGAGTTACCCAATTTCAATTTTTAACTATAAGTCACTAAGTTAGAAAGTTGAGACAAGTGTTGAATTGTTGAGACAAGTCAAATTAAAATAGAGTGAACACACTCTTAATGTGGAATACTTATTATTTGAATTAAAATCTTTCTTGAACTTATTTGATTTTTGTGAATTCATTGTTTTCTTTTAAATTTTATATCATCTTGTATGCTTAAACTTTGTTCTTGAGACTAAGGCTGATTGTATGTTTAAGCTTTGTTTTTGGGTGTTTGTCTATTATGTGTCATTAAAGTGCATGTGTTACCTGTTTGATCAAGTTGCAATTACAAAATTGCAATACTGCTGCTTGCTTTGCTTTGCTAATTGCTTTTTTTGTTGTAGTTTTAAGCAAGAAAGTTTCAACTTGTATACGTGACCTGTCTTACTTAAATTACTGAATATCTGCGATGTGCTTGTTTTGTGGAATTGGGTTCATAACTAGAACAACTATTAAGGAAGCGACGCTATTATGTTAAGATTGGTTCATGGTTTGCATACATGAGAATCATGTTAAGCAAAAATGATGGTGTTATAAATCACGTGTCACAAAGAATTTGGGAACTCATTCACAAAACAAAATATAGAACAAATAGCAAAATACGATAATAAAAGAGACAAGTGTTTATGAGGAAATTTTGATTTCCTCCCCTCAAAATAATATTCTATTATTAAGTTCCTGCAAAATAATACAATAACCCTCTAGATGATTTCTCACCAAAAACACATAATTAGCCCATGTTAATTTAGGTAACTTTAGTTTACGGGTTGCTTAGGCTGTATCAATTGTTCGCTATATCAAGATGTGATAACAATGTGGATGAGAAATCTTTCATTGACTCTTAAGATATTTCATAGGCACCAAGCGTAATTTGGGACAAGTTATGAGGCAAAAGTTTGGTGATTGATGACCATAAATCTGATTTAGGCTGATGAAAACTAGAGTGTAGGATCAGTTTAGTTCCAGAAGGGTTAATACTTCAAATACATCCAATTAGAGTTACCCATTCAAATTTTAACTACTACCTCTATTTCATATTAGTTGCAGCAATTGGGTATTATTTGTAAGATATAAAATATTCATTTGTTGCAACTAATATAAAACGGAGGTCGAATAATAATTCACTAAGTTAGAAAGTTGAGACATGTGTTGAATAATTGAGACAAACCGAATTCAAATGGTGTGAACACACTCTTAATGCGGAATACTTAAATTGTTTGAATTAAAATGTTTCTTGAGCTCATTTGATTTTTGAGGATTCATTGTTTTCTTTTAAAATTTATATCACCTTGATTTTTGGATAATGGCTTGAGGAAACACCTAGTGACTGCAAGTCAACTAAACTTCTTCTTAATGAGAAACACTTGGAGAAAGAGTCTTATTGATTGTAAAGTGATCTTCGGTGAGAGTTTGGTCACCCAACATAGGTTAGCGGTGCTAGATTTCCGAGGAAAGAAATGCTTAAGGAGAAAAAGGCCCGTTGTGGAGCCCCGAACGAAGTGTGGAAGCTTCATGGAGAGAGAATAAATAAATTGTGGAGAATATGGTTGGTAGGGATGGATTTAGATGTAGATTTCTTTGGACAAAAATGGAACATTTTAAAAAGATGTAGCAAAGAAAATATTTGGAGAATTCAAGAGAACAAGCATGCCACCAAATGAAGAGGTAAAACAAGCTATAAGGAACAAGAGGGACTGCTATAGAAGTTTGGGAAAATCTCAAAATAATGAGAATTTTCAGAGGTATAGATAAGGCAGAAGAAAAGCTAAAAAGGCGGTAAGAGATGCATAAGCAAAGGTAAACGAAGACCTTTATGCCTGGTTGGATTTGAAAGAATTGGAGAAAGACATCTATAAAATCGCTTGTATGAGAGACCAAAGAACTCAGAATATAGGGGCGATTAAGTGTGTGAAAGATGTTGATCAAAGAGTTTTGTTTGATGATAACAAGATAAAGAGTAGATGAAGGTCTTACTTTGATAATTTATTTAATGTGGTTCGAGATCAAGAGATTGAGGATGTAGCTATTACTCATGATATGGTAAATCGGGATTTTATGAGTAAGGGAGAAGTGAAAAGAGCTCTAAAAAAGATGGGGTCAAAGAATGCTGTAGGGCCGGATGGTATTCCTATAGAGGTGTGGAGATGTTTGGGAGATAAATGGATTGAGTGGTTGACAACTCTCTTCAACAAGATAAGGGGAAGTTATAGGATGCCAATGGTATGGAGGAAGAGCACCATAATCCCGGTGTATACAAAGGTGAGGTTCAAGATTGTGCTAACTACAGATGGATCAAGCTAATAAGCCATACCATGGTGTGTTGCTTAGGCTATAGCAATTGCCCGCTATAACCAACTAGTGGTCCTAAATCCTAATTAATGGCTTGCTGTTACTACAAATCAAATGACATTGTATATATGGCCATATGGGTTCGGGTGTCAATATGTTAAAAGGGATCCTTGTTAGTGTGTGTGTGGGCCTTCAGGAGAGGAGGGGGGGGGGGGATTTGTTTTGTTCATATGATACTCTTGTCAATTTTTGTTTACAATCTTAGTTCTTCTAGTGCACCTATGTAATGTATGATAATACAATTTTTCCATGATAAATTGGATGAGTTCATGACCATATAACCTGATTTAGGAGATTAAAACCTGTTTTGTAAGAAATTAATATACACGACTGCTACTGCAAAAACCTACATCGTGCTTATTCCATGCTGGGTTTGGGAGGCAAATTGATGGCTCATTCTATTAAACATGTAGACATCATGGCTGTCACTCTGTCAGAATCACCCATCAAAAGGTGGACTTGTTTAGCATGGGGACCCTCTGATGGTGTAGATGGAAGTATGGAACTCTAAATTAATGAGGCTGTACAAACATGTTGGTCTGTAGATGGTGATGCCTAACATATATATGTACATTGCTGTGGGTATCTGGTCTAACTCTATATTGGAGTTCAAATCTGAAATCAATTGCATGACCTAACGCTACACTGCTTGCTATCATGCTATATCATTTGCCCTTGGCGTGTAATCAGAATGGTTCTTATGGGTGACAATGTATGGAAGTAATGTGTCACTATCTTCATTTTTTCTCAAGTGCATGTTATGTTTTCAATTTATCCTTAGCACTTCAGTAGCAGCCCCTTGGGCCTCACTCCTATTCTTTTCTGAGACAATCTGTGATGATCCTTGCTCTTTTAGGTTTTACTTGTTTTGCCTTGCATTACTAACTCTATTGTCGGGTAGAGCTAGCTTTGTATAGTGTAGTAACATCAGTTTCTCTCTGCTATTCTCAGGTATCAAAGATATGGGAAGTTCCTGTCTCTCTGCTCCTGAAGATGACAATTCCCCAGACTTCACCACTCAATGGAGTAGGTTCTATCAGTCAGCAAATATTCTCTTTGTCCATTGGCGCTTCTTATTCTTGCAAATCTTTCATGCCCATGGATCATGCTGTCGTATTTTTGATCCCACAAATGCACCTCCACTGTGGTTAGTGGTACTCTTCTCAGCTCCACTCTAGCCATACTTCATTACATTGTCGAAAAGAAGCCTCCCAAAACCAATCAACTCCATGTAGTGCTTAGTGGCATTTGTGTGAGCGTTTTCTGGATATCCAATGTTGCTGGAGAAACTGCTTTAATTGTCTTGCAGCAATAGGAAAAATTCTCAACTTGCCACCCAGTATTCTCGGGCTAACGGTACTAGCATGGGGGAACCAGTTGGCGATCTTGTTGCTGATGGCAGTTGCAAAAGCGGTCAGCCTGCATTGGCCTGGCAGGATGCTTTGCAGGCCCTATGTTTAACATGCTCATTGCTTGGAACAGCTTTGGTGATACAGACAGCCAAATTCTATCCTGAGCCATATGTGCTGCATTCCATGTCAGCATTGTGCTGCATTTGTTTTCCTGTTTTGAGCTTGATGGGATCACTTTTTGTTGTGACTTGGTCAAGATTTCGGGTTCCAAGGTTCTGGGGTTTCTGTCTTGTGGTCTCTATGTTATCTTCATCTTTGTGAGCCTAATCATAGCCAAGTTGTCAACTTAGTGTAACTTGTCAATCACTGATGAAGGTATATGAGGCCAAGTTTACAAGTGAGTATGCAACAATATGAACTATAGCAGGTTGAGATCAGGTGTGAAGACAATCAAGCTGATCATTGTTCCCTGTCCCTGTCGGAATTCAGAGCAAATGAAATTCGCGGTCACTTGTTTGTATCCACTCTCTCTGCTGAGTGAAATTGATCTCTTTGGGAGGAATCGATACTCAATTGCAAGATCATAGCGCCTTTCTCATTTCTGTCTACTGCTCATATGTTACCCTGTATACTTTACACCTAAGGCGGTATGTTACCCTGCATACTTTACAACCTAAGGTGATTCTTTGGGATGTAGACTGCCACGATTGAGTCTAAGCATGTGTAGGGCTGTAGGCAAAGGAAAATGCAGCAATTTGTTTCAGGGGTAAATCGTTTGAATTCTGGCTCATTGGTTGCTGGAAAAGGGTATAAAGTTAGGGGAAGTAAATTTGTTTCCCATGTACGAAAAACTTTACTAAAGAAATCGAGTTTCTCTGCACTTATTACATTGTTGTTGCATGTAAAAGACGACAGTCGGCACCTAATTACGGGCGAAATGTTTACAGTTTCCTTCATACACAGTTAGGCTCTTGTTAGTTACCTAACCAGTTAGCCATATATAATTTCCGTTTTTGAATCCATCAATGTGACTGCTCAATTCTTTTCTATAATTCAATTTGAGACCTAATTGTCTTTGTATTGATTGATGATTGTGCCTCTTTAGGTAGTACGTTTGACAGAACATTATTATGGAGTTGCATTACTAGCTGATTTGATTAAAAATCCAAGTTAGGAGATTATAGTTCATCTATTGATGCCTTGGAGTTGATGGTCACTTACCAGTTCTCTTTTATAGTCCTAACCTTTATATTCTCCCCTTTTCCCAACTCCTCACAAGCATCTCCACAATCAATCCTTCACAACTACATTACCTCATCCTGTCTCCACTTTAATCGCGAATTTGTAAAAGAACGTGTTTTACGTACAACATGACGCACTACAAGAAAATTGTGTGGCCACCACTGTGAATTAACTCTATTAATAGCTAATCAATTTTTTTTTTAAAAAAACTGAAATAAATCTGTCTCTATCCCAACACCCACCATTTTACTTCCTTCAGCCTATACAAGTCACCTTCTTCTCTAATTCTTTAGCCTGAAACCTGCGACTCCATTGACAACAATTTTTTGTTAACAGCACGGGTTTCGTCGTGGACAACACAACACTGATGTTTTCCCTGTGAACTGCTCTCAAGTTTCGTTGATGATGACGATAACTTCTTTTTTTTTTTTAATGAAGCAACGATGATTATATTAAAGTGAATTGATAGTAGTTATATGAGTTGTAAAGGAATTGAAAATTTTAGTTGGTTTTGTTAATTTGGGTATATATCAAGTGAAAACGTGAAAGGGGTTTTAATTTTGCAATTAGGGGGATTGAAAATACAGAGCTTTAATTTTATATGTAACTGTATGTGATGGCTAATAATATTATTAACCAGAAAAGGTTAAATAACTCCTTCAACAAAGATTAGTAACCCAGAAAAAGTTAAGTAACCTGTAACCCCTTCAACAAATATTAGTAACCCCGGTAAAAGTTAAGTAACCCCTTCAACAAAGATTTGTAACCCAGAAAAAGTTAGTAACCCTTCAACAACGATTGTAATCCCAGAAATAATTAAGTAACCCCTTCAACAAAGATTAGTAACCCCAAAAATATTAAGTACCCTTTCAACAAAGATTAGTAACCCCTGAAAAAATTAAGTAACCCTTCCAACTAAGATCAGTAACCCCATAAAAAGTTAGGTAACCCCTTCAACAAAGATTGGTAACCCTTAAAAAGTCAAGTAACCCGTCAACAAAGATTAGTAACCCTGCAACAAAGATAAATAACCCTTAGAAAAGTTAAGTAACCCCTTCAAAAAGTTTGGGCTGTTAGTAACCCATGAAAAAGTTAAGTAACCCTGTCAAATAAAGTAAACACAAATTGATAAAAAATTGCGAGATAACTTTGATTTCCTACCCTAAAAAAGGCGTAAAAATAACTTTGTGCTAAAAAAAATAAAATGATAGAAAGTAAATCAAGATCATTCGAAACTAAAACCAAGCAAAAAAATGATGAAATTATGGAGTAGAATAAGAAAATTCAAATAATGGATGTGGGAAGAAAATAGGAAAAAACTGGGTGAAATGCATGTGTCAGAGGAGTTTGAAATTGAGAAAGAAAATCTTTTAAAATTAAAATAAATAATAAAGGAAAAACATAGCACATGAAGGGTTAAAATATTTGGACTCTTTTACTTATTGGGCTTGCCGCACCACTATTTACTATGTGCAGACCGCATTTAAGAATAATCTTTGTAAAATGGTGTTCCTAATGATTTAATAGTATCGATTGTAATATAAACTCTCTTAATACCTTTGTATTGAGTGTAATATAGCACTTCGTTACTTCTAAATGAATCATCTTTTTATCCTTCCTATTCACCCCTTTGAAGAGGAAATAAAACATCAATTATGGCATATGAAAATGTTAAGATGTAAGATGCATCTATTTGTCTTTATGTGATTAGCATTAACGCCTTAACGGTTAACAATATCTTCAAACATAACAGTTCAAAAGGTTAAACATATCAAACCACCCGAAAATATTTTAAGTGAACCAAAATATCAAATGTGTAAGGCAAATGAGTTTCGTATCGATCTTTTAAATGAATTATCTTTCATCCTACCGATTCTCTAAAGAGGAAACATGTCTTAAAACAATTATGTACATAGAAATCTTCAAGATCTAAGATGCATCTTATTTATCTTTACGTTGAAGCTTTAACTGTTGACTATACCTTCAAACATAACGGTTCAGGAAACAAACAACGAAAACACCACAAAACGTTCTATTTAAAGATGTTGCCAATCTAAATCGGAAGAAAGAAATCAACCGACGAATGTGTAAGGCGAATGAGCTTCGTAATCAAAAATTTGTCATAACCAATTAGAACACATACTTCTACTTGATGTGACAAAATTTAAAACATTATATCTTACAATCGATATTTCTCCAGTTAGTAGTCAAATAATTCCACACAAACCAATCGATTTTGCCTAATTTATGTATTTATTGAACATGAAGCCATCTTCACTTTCCAAAAGTTAAACCTCTACCTAATGGATAGTCATTCTTTAACAATCACAGGAGGAACCAATCAACTAACACACTGATCAAGGATGACTTCACCCCCATTTTTTCATAGATTGATAACCAACATAGATATATAGTACATTATTTTATTTTCTTTTAGGGATGATTTGGCAACTACTTTCAATTTTAAATTTTAATGTGTCTAATGTTATTAATTTTTTAAAAGTTGGTGTAGTGAGAAAAAGACACATTTTTGCTCATGAAATAAAACCAATGACAAGACATGAATTAATTTTCAAATAGCAAAGTCATTTTTCCATTGTTGTCATGAAAGGGTAAAGTGGTCATTAGACAATTCAATAAACCCCAAAAAAATAAAGTTTTAAAAACACCCCAAATTATAAGGAAAATATAATTTTTATTTTTTGAATTTTTTATTTTTTATTTTTTATTTTTGGTCTTTTAGACAATTCAATAAACCCCCCCCCAAAAAAAAATAAAGTTTTAAACAACCCAACTTAAAGGAAAATATAATTTTTATTTATTTTTTGGACATTTAGACGGTTCAAGAACCCAAAAAAAATAATGTTATAAACACCCAAATTTAAGGAAAAAGTAATTTTTATTTTATTAAGTTACTAAAAAATTAATTAAGTTGTGTATAAATAAAAACCTACATCATACTCTATTTTCTGACATTGCTAAGTCAGAAACAGAATCAAATTCTTTTTTCTCTATTTTGATCAAACAGAAAAAAAGGAAAATAACATTTTAGAAAAGAAAAAAAAAATAATTAATAAAAAAAAACCTAGGAAACAACAGAAGAAATCAATTGTTGTTTGCAGCTTCCTTCTTCAAACATCTGCAAGTATTCTCTCTCTTCCGATTTTCCTTTTTATTTCTTTTGCTTTTTTGGAGTTACCCAAATCATCAAAACCCTAAAAACAGTATTAAAAAAAAAATCGAT
>PYUH01000009.1:3750080-3768957 GCA_016808085.1 Suaeda aralocaspica
CCCCCCCCCCCCCCCCCCCAACAACCACGAATTAAACCTCCCTCCTGCCTTTCCTGGATTGCCTTTAACTTTCATCTTATTCTTTAATACCCATCATAATAATCAAGGGTTCATCTTATTCTTTAATAATTAACTTTTCAATCAACTAAATATTCATTTTTGTCTGAATTAGAATATTTACATATCCGATGTTAATTCTATTTTCAATATTCAACTTCTGAAGCTGAATATTAATACTTATAAGGTGAATTCTTCTTCATCATTGAGTGCTTCTTCAACAACTCCTTATTTTTGGTTGAGTTAGTCACATTCTAGCTTCACCCTCCTTTACAAGAATTTGTGAAGTGTTACATGAAAAAAAGGATGATAGTTAAAATTCGAGCTTAAATTAATAATAAATATATCATAACCAGCCCTTACAATTTAAATAATAGATATTAATCAAAGTAATATTATAACAAGTAAACTAATTGAACAGGCTATCGCACACCTATCAAAAGTAAACCAAACGACACTAACTAATGTAGCTAGGGTAGTAAGGATCGAATCCTCAGGGAAGCAGTTAAACTCTATTAGTTCTAAAAAGCTTAAACTGTGTAAAGAGCCTTGGTCGAGAAGTATTGACTAGCTAACTGACTATTGACTAATTACTAACTAATTACTGGAAATGACGAAGGATTAAACCAATAAACTAAGCCTAGGGTCATTCGGGTCACCAAGAACAACTAATGGATTCACTAACAAAGATCGTTCAACCTCACAACTATCGTCAAATTAGGGCTCACTAATTCTCTCGAATCTAGACTCCCTCGAAACTCATCTAGCGGCTCTCGCTCATGCCTAGACTAATTCCGCCTATTATTCAGTGGTCTTATTGTGGTATTTTTACCTCTCGGCATCAAATTCAACAATTACCAGAATTACAACTAAATCTGCGCACAATTCAATTGTAAACAAAGAAACCAATAATAGGAAATTGACTACTAATTATGGGATTGAAACAACCTAATTTAATTAGTCCATTGATTGATCAAGGTTTCCCTAACCCTAGAAATTAGACTACTCACTCATAATTATGAAAATCAAAACAAGAATAGTTGTAAAAACCCTAATTGAATTCATGAAATAATTGATAACTAAACTAATTACCATAAACAAAAATAACTAAATTAATTAAACTAGAGAGACTAAAAAGCATAAATTAAACTAAAATAAAGAACAAAATCAGAAGAATTACCAAATTGAAGAACGAATCGAAGACTTGAATTGAATTAAAAATCAAAGTTATGAACAAACCCTAATTTCCCCTAATTTAATTTGAGAGAAAAAGTGCTTAAATTCTATATCCTAAGAGAGTAATTCTCCAATTATGAAAAGCATAAGTTGTTTTTGCCTAGAAAACCGTGCCTAATGTACCCCAGTTGGGCTTATAAAGCCTAAGTACGAAGAAAATAAGAGACGAATAAAAAGATCGGGAAAAACGTCTGATGCGGGCGCATAGGAGATTCATGCGCCCGCATCAAACCTCCAGAACGCCTCTAAGTCTGCAATCCTCTTTAAATGCGCCCGCATAAGTACTTTATGCGCCCGCATAAGTACCTCAGAAATCTATTTTGCTCTCTTTTCTTCTTATTTCTTCATTACTTCTTTAAGACTCGTTTCATACTTCTTGACACGCATTTCCATGCATCTTCACTCTTATCCCGTCTAAGCTTTCCGGCTTCGTTCCGAGCCTCGGTTTCCGTGCCTGAAATTACAAAACATACCAAAACCGAGCATAACAACCGCGAATGATAAAAATCAAACTAAAATGCTCTAAAATCACCGGAAATCAACCAAACTTAGCGAGACACTTCAATTTAGCTAAAGAACATCGAATGAACCAAAAACGAGCCAGATTAACAACTACTAGGCATAAAATTGACTCGAAACACGGGGAAAAACACTATAAAAACCATACATATCACTAATACACCGAATAATCGAAGATCAAGATCGTGTAAAAGTATGAGTATTGAATCATAGAAAAGCCAACATTTAGAACAAAATTCTGAATATTGCATCATATTGAATATCAATAGTAAAATTTTGAATGTTGAATCATAATGAACATCAAAACTAAAATTCTAAATGTTGGACCATAGAAAAGTAAATATGAGTAAAATTTTGACTATTGAACCATTGTGAACAACAACCTACTTCAAGAGTAAAATTTTGTGTATTAGCCTATAGAAAAGTGAACATCAAGAGTAAAAATTCAAATACTGAACTATAATGAACATCAAAGATAAAATTTTGGATATTGAACCATATTGAATATAAGGTGTAAAATTTTGAACATTGATACAAATAATAATGATTGTTAAGAGTGAAATACCAAGAATTGGTAGTTTAATATAAAGAGTAGTATTCTAAGTTTCGAAAGTTTGAAATTGCTAAAACAAGTAGTTACTAAAGGTGGAAAGTGGATATTTAGAGTAATATTTTGTTTTTAATACTCATATTTTGTACAATAATATTCACATCTATATTTTATACTTCGTACAAAAATTATGAACATTTAATAAATATATATAAATATTCAGTTTTCTACATTGATATTCAAATAAATTTGACCTTGCAATCTTTATAAAAAGCATTAGGTTTTGAAAACTGGACATTCAATGCAAAAAAAAAAAAAGTTAAACACTATGTTTTGCACTCAATATTAATATTTTTACTCAATTAAAAAAAATTCAATGTTTTGAAAACTGAACGTTTATATTTTAGGTTTATTTTTCAGAATCTAAAAACACGCACTGGTTTAATTAGATATGAACATTATATGAAAGTAGATAGATATTTTGAGTTAAAACCAACCTTCATTTGCAGATTTTTATCCTAGTTTAATTCAAAATACCTTCGATTTGTTTTGTATCTTCTCTTCTTGATGTTGAGTATCAAATTGATAAAAAAAAAAAAAATTTTGAAATTCAAATGACTACTTCATAAGGCTAATTTATGATGGTGTTTATGAAATAGTTTATTGGAGAGCTTTAAGCTTGCTTATTAGGAACATTAGAGATTTAAACATTTCAAATCTAATTTGAGTGTTTGATAAACAAATTATTGAAAAGAAATTTTTGATCGACAAAAAAGCTCATAATAAGAGTCATTTGGAAGAATTTAGCCTTTTTTAAAACCATTCATATGATGAACATATCAACTAAGGCATGTCACTAATTAACACATTAGGTATGACCTAGTAGTTTTTTACATGAGGGTAATTGGCGAGCGTCGAGCGAATCATGCAATTCGTTGTATTATATAGATCTTTAATATTCTAATTAAATAATTGAAATAACAGTATGTGTAACGCATGAGATAAACCTACGCATTATTATTATTACCCATGATGAATATTTCTATCATTGAACTAGGTTTCGACATGACTGATTTGAGGCTAATTAATAAACTATTAATGGCCAAAACAAAGTGTGTAGTATGTACATCCTCAAACTCAAACTGCACCGGACAACTACCTAGCTAGGCTAGAGATGAATAGTTGAGTAGAGTAAGATAAGCCATAGTATGAGCCGATTCATTACCTTCCCTAAAAGCATACGAAAAACTATAGAATCAAAAGTAATACTCTGTAACACAGTTTTGATCACACATTTCTATTATTACATGAAATATCAAGTTATATCACAAGCTCGAGCAATATTTCAAAGGAAGCTTAAGAGATTCCATATAAATAGCGGATCGACATAAAGGGTTTTGATTTTTGTCTATTACTCTATTATGTTTATTCGCACTTCATTTAGTATACTTTGTTTAGGAATTTTAAAAACTATTTTTTTTTTAAAATAACACTAAGATTATGATACATACAAAACAAGATGCGGCATAGAAGATTACGGAAGACGGAAAGCGGAAATTGACACTCGTGAATGGGGTGGAAACACACATTTAGCAACCATCTCATTCTTATATGGCAAACGTTATTTGGTATTGTTGCATCCCCTTTTCCCTCTATAAATTCTCAAGAAAATCATTTCCTCATTAGAAGTGTTGAATTCAAATTAAAAGGGCTTTTACTTACCTTCTTTTAATTTTGTATGTAACTTCTCTTTAAGTCTTCTTCTCTCTAACTTCTTTCCCCCCTTTTTTCGCTTTTTCTCTCTTCTCACTCTACAGTTTCAACTCCTCCATGGCTTCTCCTCCAACCAGGTACTTTAAAGTTTCAATCTTTATGTACTCAAATTCTTAATTTAAAGCTTAATTTTGAATTGAGTTTTTTTTTTAATGCTTTTATGTTGAAGGTTACATTGAATTTAAGCAATGGGTGATGATTAATGAGTTGATTAATGTTGAAAACAATTGAATCTTTTCTTACCCAAAAATTGTTAGGCTAATTTATGCTTGTATATACTCTTTTAATGTTTGTTTCTTTGATTGCTCTATTCAATTGAGTTTGATTGTTTGGCTATATTTCCGGAAAACTTGTGTACAGAATTAAATTCAAATTAAAGATTGATTCTTTATGATTTAATGTGATTTTTGGTTTGTTTTTTTCAAGATTTTGCTCTGAGTTTAATCTTTTAAAAATTTAATGATTTTGGACTTTTGGTAGATCACTGAATTTGCTCAATTTTGAGGTATATAATCAAGGGAAAGACTTGCTTTTGAATGTAATTGGGAGTTTTCTGAAAGTGGGTGATTAGTTAGAAATTTAAATGTTTAATGGTTTGGACTTTTGGTTGATCACTGAATTTGCTTAATTTTGAGGTATATAATCAAGAGAAAGCGTTACTTCTGTAGTTAAAATTTTTTTTGAAATTGGATGATTAGATTGAATAGTGATGACAAGTTTCAAATGGCGCGATTCGTTGTGAATTCAGCTGTGACATTGTAGACAATTGTATGTGTGATTAGTAACCATAAATGTGGATACATGAGATAATCGGATCGAATAATTAGGCCTAGCCGATGATGAAAGCTCTGTTGTGCCTGTTGTGAGTAGTGATAAAGTGAGCTAAGAAGTGTTTATTGGCGCTAGAAAAGTTGTGAAAAACTTTGGAGCATGATGTATTTGCGCGCGCACAAACTTGAAGAAGAGAAATCTGTGCTGTTGCGTGTGTGCACACGCAAAGTGTTGCACGTCTGCTTTTGAATGGTTTTTATAGATTTTTGCTGCACGTTTTTCCCTCTATTTTTCATGTTTCTTTTGATGTAGATGCTTACTCCCTGTATATGTATATACTAATACCCATGGCCGTCATTCAAACTCAAAGTCTAGGGTTTCAAGAGAGAGAGTCTGAAGGTGTGGCCCGTCTTTTTGTCAATGAGGGTGCTCTTAACATTTTGTTATACAGTTAATTGAAATCACATAAACCTTTTGTATTCTGTGTGTAATAAGTTGGTGAATCCTTGTATTGAAATGAAGAGGATTCTCCTGTTTTGGATCATTGAGTTCCTACTATAGAATCTGGGTCTTGTGTGTTGCAAGTTCGTTGAATTGGAACAAAAACTTTCTTTATCATGGTGCCAAACATTATGTCTATAATTAATCGACTTCCAATTAATTGTTAAATTAAATCCATGTTGCTTTGATGATTCCGGTTTCCTGATTCTTAAAACATTTGGGATGAACTAGTTGATCGTTAACCTTTTCTTTCTTCTTGGTAACAAATTGTATCTTTGGCTTTGTTTTTGATATAGTCCTCCACACCAGCCTGCTCTGAATGTAATTCCTCTTAACAGTATGCCATACGTTGATCCTATCACATCACTTGATGATGATGACAACTCAACTCAACTGCAAGGAGGTGTAGAGTTTGTGGAACCTGCAAAGCCAAAAGTGTACTTATTTTACTCTGCACCTTCTGAGGAGCTGCATGAAAATATGTTATCTGCAAAGGCAGTTTGTTTGGGTGGTAGTGCAACGGTTGGAATTACTGGGCCAGTTCTGGGAAAGATGGATATCTGCGAAAGCAAGGATGCTTACCTTTTCCGAGTAGCCCTTCCCGGCGTTTCAAGAGGTGAAATAAGCTGATATATCCTAACTATCCTTTTGCTATTAATTCCATTAATTTTCTTTTAATTTCGTAGGGTCAGTGTCCAACATTTAATGGGGTGGAGAGACTGAAAAAATTATCCTCCACTCTAACATGCAAACATGGTTCTTAATTAATTTGGCTTGCTCAGTGCCATAAACACAGTAATTTTGTTTAAGGCGGACTTGATGCTGTTATGCTCAACATTTGTTGTTATGCTCTGTTCTTTTTGTAAGCTTAGTCCATGTCTTAAGATTAGGTAACTTGAACACACCCTTGATATGTTTAGCAGATTTACATATTAAATTTAGTTTTTTCGTTGTTACAGATGAATTCACATGTGATGTAACCCCGGATGGAAAGATACTGATTAAGGGCGTTACCACAACTGGAGAGAAGATTGTTTACAAGAATTCTATGAAATTTGAGATGCAATCTCAGAATTTATGCCCAGCTGGTCACTTTTCCATTTCATTTATGCTGCCAGGACCTGTCGAATCTCAAGATTTAACTGGCCATTTTGGAATTGATGGCATATTCGAGGGCAAAGTGAAAAAAAAGCATCCATCTGCTTGAGAAGTTTGTAGGATTGTATGTTCAATCATTTGTCGGACCACATTCAAATGGGCATGATTGCCCTTTGATTTTTAATTTGTATCTTTTCCCTCTATTTTTTATTTTATTTTAATTAAGAACCACAGGAAAGATTTATTAGCATTCTGCAATCTGCAGTATGGACAATAGTTTAGTCCCGCATTTGAGTCTTTTTACAGCAACAAATGGACTTGTCCTGATATATAGCACAAGGAGGGATGTTCAACCGTTCGACTGATGAAAATGTTTTTTTGGGTGTTAGCTGCTAGTTCACCGGCCATACAAGCAATGCCGTTCATTATGCATTGCAAACTTTAGTGCTGAATTATATTTCTGTTGTTTATCTAGGAGGAAGTCTATGTATCAAACTAAGCTTTATTTGTTGTAATCTATGCATTGTTATGAGTCATTGATAGTTCAAGAACTGGTTTTCTTGGTCACTTCCAGAGTCAGCTCTTGATTCGAAGATTTATAGTTTTAATTCTGAACTTCTTGCTTGATTTACATGTTACATGATATTATTCCTACAATGTAGATAACTTCGCGATTATTTGCTCGATCTAAAGGTGCTAAATTGTGAATTCTCCAAATAAATTAAAGACACATGAATTCGCAATAACCAGTAATATTCGATTCAAAAACAATACATTAAATTGATTCATTCTCAACAGAAATTCAATTACAATTTACTTGGATTTGCAAATAAAAACCCCAAAATTGCAAACCCAAACAACAATTCCAAAATCACACAACACAAAAATTGAAGGAATTTAACTCTTTCTATTATCTTTACAACTTAAACCCATCTTCTAATTCTCCTTCTCTTCTTCGAAACGATCGAAAAACTCGAAGAATTAGCCCTAATTTGATCAATCAACCTCATAAAATTCTGATTATTCCTTAAATTCAACCCCATTAAAGCAGCACCACAAGAAAAACCTAAAACCCAATCTTTAATTTCTTTCTTCCACCCTTTAAACAAGCAAAAAACAACAATTACAGCAACAAAAACCAAAAAACCCCAAAATCCTAAATCAATTTCATTTTCTTTTTCCCAAACAATCCAAAATGCTAAACTTGAAGAAACCAATAAAATCACCCAAAACCCTAATTTCTCCCTTTTGCGACCACCATCACCACCATCGCCAAACCCATTTCGAAACCCTAATTTCCCGCCATTTCCACCACCTGCAACCCAGAATTCTCTCACTAGGGAATCGAATGGTTCAGGAAGAATCTTGAAGGTTGTTGCAATGAATGCGATTGAATTGATTATGAATTTGCGCGATCTTTGATTTCCAGATTTTGTTGTTGCTCTTCTTCTTTTTCCCCATTTTGCGGAAATTTTAGGGTTTTGAATGTGGGTTTTGGAATTTAGATTGTGGGCTAATGAGATTATTGGGGTTAATGAAGGATTAATGGAGATTAGTGAGATGGGTTGAGTGGTGGTTTGTTGCATTTTTGAAAAGTTTTCATTAATCACAGTTTTTGGGTGTTTTCTTGAGGAATGGAGGTGTTATAGTTTGCGAAAAGTAACCGTTTCAAAATGAATTGGGGAATTCAAATAGAGAAGTGTAAAATATAGAGCTTGTTGCAAAATTAAAAAAAAAAAAAACCTTATTTTTCATTTTATTCTTTTATCTTTTTTCTCGATACTTTTTTAGTTGCTACCTATGAACTTTTTACATTGTTTATGTTGCAACTTTGAGGTTGAGATAGCTTTTCATCTTTCCAACTATCCTCGCTTTCACTGCTCCCAAAAACCCGCTCAATTGCTCCAGGCGTTGCAGCGCCACTCACACAAACTTTGTTTTGTGCCTCGCTTTCACTGCTCCCTAAAACTAATTCAATTGCTTCAGGCCCTGCAACGCCACTCACACAAACTTTGTTTTGTGTAACAGACGTCATTTTATTCTGCACCTCCTCAGAAGGCTAAGGGGGCAAATGTACCACAACTTGCTTTGTAGGTTCCAAAAGCCTCTACAGCTCTTTGAGGTCACCAGGCGATGTGATTGAATCAATGTATGTCATGCTATTAAGAGGGATCATGTTCAGAGAAGGTAGCTACGGATACCAAAAAGATATCAAAGGCCAAAGATATAAATTGCTACCAAAAAGAAAGAAAAACTTAACACTTAAACAAACACACCATAAATGTTAAAAAAATAGAAAATCGGGCTTCATTGAAGCAACACGAATTTATTAAACACTCATTAGTAACTAGTAAATCAACTAATTATAAACATGCTATTTTGCACCACGAAAAAGATTGTTTTTGTTCCGGGTACAATAACTTGCTATACCCAAGATCTAGACTCTATCACAAGAATTTGATTATCAGTAACTAAAGTATCCCATTCAATACAAGGATTCACCAAATCATCTATAATTAAAGTGTTAAACACACAGAACATTCTAATTTTATGAGATTGTAATTAACGTTACAACAATTATTAGGAGTTACCTTATTAATTACAGTAAGGTACTATAGGGAATGAGAGTGATAACTATTGTGTGATCGATTACTTACAACCCAATATGATTGGCAAATAGAACCCATAAAGATGATCGATTGTAAAACCCTATAACTCTTACTCACCCCTAATCTCACCAGAAGAGGGTTAGATTGCATAATTGAATGAAGTTAAGTATTCATTTTGCTACATTAAACAATAATAATTAGAGTATCAAACAATCAAAACATATATAAAAGAGAGACATAAGAATTACTGTGAGAAATCCGAGATCCAGCAAATAATTTATCTCTTTGGAACCCCTATACTTGGAGTTTTAAATGACGATCATGAGAACTAGGGTATACATATATATAAAGAGAGAGCATCTACATCAAAAGAAACATCAACGCTGGAGAAAACAATACGTGGCAAAGATGTAGGAAAACTTGTTTGTAAGAATACACGCTATTTTTTTTTTCATGTGCACATGCACAACAACAAAAATTCATCATCCTCATGTTTGCGCATTCACATATATATCCAGCCTCCAAAGCTTTTCACAACTTTTCTAGTGCAATCAGTAAGGCCCCCATTTTCTTTACATTTCTATAAGGATGATCCGTGTTCAAACTTGACCACCGTTCTTATACCTCCATTAATCGGCATTTAAATTATCTCTACAAAATCTAACATGTACAATCATGTATAACTCACTTCTCACGATAAAATTAGTGGAATTTCATCACCAGCTAGACCTACTTATTTGATTATACAATCTCGTGTATCCACATTAATGAATACTAATAACACATAAATCATAAAATCAAGTAATCATACTTGAACGAAAACAAACAGATGAATTCGATCATTACCTAAATCATGCCATATGAAACTTGCCATTGCTATTCTCTTCTCCTGTCACTCACTCTAATAGACGCTTAACTACATCTAAAGGTAGGGCTTCCCTTGACCATATACCTGAAAATATAGGGCTTACTTATAGGCGTTATAGCTCCAAATTAAATAAAATCTTGTAAAATTATATTATATTTTATACTACTTGCGTTTTCTATTAGTTGCAATAATGAGATATTATATGTGAGATATAAAATATTCAATTATTGTAAGTAAGTGAAAATGGAGATAGTATATTAGGAGACTACTACTACAGTCTACGGCAGCTGCAACTATCTAAATTCCATTTCCATGATAATGAAGATGAAGAAGGTTACTGCTCAATCTCCATTTTCATTTACATTTGCTCTTAGTTTGTTTTTCCTTTATTTCCAGGTAATCCTCTTCTTCTTCTTCCTCAAACCCTTAATTTCATTTCTATTCGATTTTATTCCCAATTTTCCCCCAATTTTAATGCTAATCACCCTAAATCATTATTACTTAATTCAGTTCTTGAATCTATTAGACGTGAATGCAACCTAGGGTTTGCTGATGTTTATCACGCAATTTCTCATTTTCATCGCATGATTTCGTTTCTTCCTCTTCCTTCCATTATCGATTTCTGTAAGCTTTTTATTGCAATTTTAAATATTAAACCATTTCCACCATTTGTAACTGTCATTTGTCTTTCTAAACAACTTCATTTGTCTGTTGTTTGTCCTAATATTTATTCATTGAATATTTTGATCAACTGTTTTTGTCGTTTAGGTTATATTGATTTGGGATTTTCTGTTGTTGCTCACACTATTAAGTTAGGGTTTCAACCTGATATTGTGACCTTCAATACTCTCATTAATGGTCTTATTGATGCGCGTTGTTTAGACCATGCTGTTCATTTGTTGCATACAATAGTTAATCTTGGGTTTCGACCCGACTCGTTCACATATGGTACTGTCATTAAAGGTCTCTGTAGTGATGGCAAGAATGCCAGCGCACTTGAGCTCCTTAACAACATGGAGTCTCGTGGACATTGTATGCCTGATAGTGTCATGTATAACACCATCCTTGTTTGTCTGTGTAAACACCACTTATTATTTCAAGCCGTTCAGCTTTTTGATGACATGAAAGCCAAGGGAATTCCGCCTGATGTTGTCACCTGTAATACGTTAATTTGAGGTTTTTGCACTTTGGGTTGCTGGAAGGAGGCTGAGTAGTTGTTCACTGAGATGTTGACGAACAACATAACTCCTACTATTGAGACCTACAATATGTTGAACCTACAATATGTTGATACACATGTATTGTAAGGATGGTATGGTTGATAAAGCATGCACTATCCTTGAACACATGACTGAAACAGGTCAGGTTCCCGATATCATCACTTACAGTGCTTTGATTGATGAATATTGTTTATGTGGTGAGATGGACAAAGCAAATAAGCTAATCGATTTCATGCTTAAAAACAACTGCAAACCTGATGTTGTTACTTTCAATAACTTAATCAATGGGTATTGCTAGTCTAGAAAGGTGGACAAAGCACTTAGCTTACTCCAACAGATGCCTCTTAAAGGATATACTCCAAATGTTGTCACATATAACGTTCTTATTCATGCCTTATGCAAAAATGACAGGCTTATGTGTGCATGCCAGCATATAAAGGAGATGAATGGCGTCAGGGGCTAAAACCAGATTTATTCACTTGGAATTCATTGAATGATGGCCTCTGTAAACACAAAGAAATTGATGAAGCAAAGAAACTTGTGAAGGAAATGGAAAGTTATGGAGTAGTCCCTGACATTATCACATACACTACCTTAATTGATGGCCTGAATAAATCTGGGCACTTTGCAGAAGCGATGGTCACGTTTCTTTCCCTACCAGGGAAGTCTGTGCAGCCTAATTTGACAACCTACAATGTATTTGTTAAAGGACTTTGTAAAGCTGGTCTACTGAATGATGCACAAGAGACGCCTCTTAAAGGCTTGACCCCAAGTGTTGTCACATATAACGCTCTTATTGATGCGTTGCTTAAGGATGGTAAGCTCACACATGCAAGTCAGCTTCTCATAGAGATGAAAGCTCAAGGGCTAAAACCAGATTTAGACACATGGACTTCATAGATTAATGCCCTGTGTACATATGGACAGTTTGATAAAGCGATGGAAATTATGAATGAAATGGAGAATAGTGGAGTTGTTCCTGATATTGTTACTTGTAATATTATAATGGATGGATTTTGTGAAGCTGGGAGACTTGGAGAAGCGATTGATGTTTTCCTTTCTCTACCGGGGAAGTGTGTACACCCAAATGTGGTCACCTACAATATAATTGTCAAGGGACTTTGTAAAGCTGGTTTAGTGAGTGATGCCACTGAGCTTCTAAGTAGAGTGGAGAAGAATGGCTGCCCTCCTGATGGTTGTACCTTCGATACGGTTGTTACGGGATTTCTCAATGGAAAAGATGTCAATAAGGCTTTGGAACAAGTTATCACTATGAGAAGCAAGGGGTTTGCTGCGGATTCTCACACAACCTCTTTATTTATCAATTTGCTCTATGGGCATACTCTTAGTGATCAAGACATGGCTTTGTTTGTAATTTTTTTCGAAAGTCGAACATTTAGGCATTCAAGTAAGTTGGAAATCATTACATCTTGTTCTAATTTAATTATTTTTATCTTTAGAATAGTTTTCGAAGTTAGTGTCCTTTTCTTTTTATACTACCTTCGTATGATATTAATTGCAACGATTTGACATTTTTTCTCTCAACTTTATGTCAAATCGTTGCAACTAATATGATACGGAGGTAGTAGTTAATGTCATATGAAAGGTTCTCGTGATCAAGTTAAGCAGTCGTACGAATGTTAGTGTTCTGTTCACGAAGTGTTAATTGCAAAGTATCAAACTATTATGTCTCTAAAGTCTATTCGCTCCTGCGCGCAACAGAGTGCTAGTTACATACATTATCAATTAAGCAATATAATTAATGGATTTTGATCTTGGTGTCTTTCCCTGTGCACTCTCCTCCCATCTTCGTTCGCGGTTTTAAGGCTTCTCAAGAAGCTTCTGTTTTGTTCTGTCTATTTTATTTTCCCCAGACTTTTCTAACAGCTCATGTTGGTTATAAATAATAGCTCGTCTTTTGGAATTGCTGACAAGTGACAATGAGACTTAGACTGTAGTGTGTGATCTAGCATGCAATTAAATCAGTTGATATCAGATTTTTTGGCAAGTTATTGTGCTACTGTATCTCCATATTGGTCTATTTCTGTATTATTTTTTTGTGTTTAGACAATTTGACACAATTGGATTGCTAATGACTCATGAGAACAATGAATTTCTACTTGAGTGCGTTTTTAATAATGTGTTATAAAGTGAGAGAAACAAGGTTTAAAGAAAATTGATAATTTAAAGGCATGTTTTTATACATTTGTTGATGATATGTTGAAACTCCTCCATTATTGCAGGAGGGAGCATGACATTGGAATGCTTGTTGCCCTGCACTTATTCTTCAAAATACAACTTAAAATTGACACTTTGACCATCACTTAAGTTGCCTACTCAACTTATGCATTTCATTTCGTTTCTTTTCATTTCATTCAGAACATGGTGATAACTAAACCTCCATATCTGGTTGCAGACTTGGATCACTTCAGAAAAATCCTGCAGAAATCAATAGTTATAGGGATGTTCCTTGGTCCCTCAGTGGAGCCAGTAGATAGATGTAAGGTTACGTTCCTAATTGCTACAGAAAAAGATATAGGAACTCAAATTGGACAAGCTTCGATGAAGAGAACTGTCATAATTGGTTAAGAGAATGCCATTGTGGCAGAGAGGCGAAGATATGACCAAAGTGGTATTGTTTTCTTGCAATCTTCCTCTCAGGCTCTCATTTTCTATGTATTGCATTTGCTAATGCTGAATTACAATTTAGAAATATAAAAAAGATAGAAAATCACCCTTCATTAGCACACTGTCTGCTTTAAATTTCTTCCTTACTCCTCCCTTCTTATTATCTTTATCAAATCTTGCCTTTAAATTAAAATTGTTTTATAAGTTTAATCCTTTTGAATTATGTATTCATATACCATATACTGCACTTTGAATTTATTCAAGATAGTGTTTTCATCGTCAGTCCAACTATGAAAATTGCTATATAGTATAATTCTTGTTATGCTTATTTTAGCACAAGTAATTATTATGCCAATTACTTTAGTCCTTAAGTTAGCCTGAATGAAACTCCATTTTCATTTCCACCTCTGTTGCTGCTAAGCTTCTTCTTCATTGGTATCTTCCTCTTCTTTCTAAACCTTATTATTATTGTCTTTCTTTCCATTTCTCCTTGTCTTCCTTTTTACTCCGATTTTGCTGCCAACAGTTCTAATGACAATGCTAAACATAGAACTTCGAGGATTATTTGGATTGATGATGCCATTTGAGTTTTTGGAATTTAAAAAAAAATTTAGGGTCTCACATTTTCTTCCATTGAAAAGGGGAAAAAAACAATGACTCTACATGTCGATAGCAATCATGAAAGGAAAGAGAAAAAAGGGGTATGCAAGATAGTAAGTTTTCATTTTCCTTCCGAATCCTTTGAACATTGGAGAGCTTTGATTTACTCGGAAGGGAAGGAAAATGCGTTCCAATGTGAAGATTGAATTGTTTGCTTCCATGGTAAAATCGCCTTAATGAAAGATTTTTGATATTTGTACTTCACCTTTTCCTTTTCTTTTTGAATTTTCATTTTTTTTATTAGACTTGTGGTAATTTTTTTCTTTGAATCTAATAAATTTGTTTGATTTTGTTAAGGGTGTTTCATAATTGTTCTAGAAACAATTAGTTGTACGTAGTATAAGTCATTGAGTTTGTTGGACATGCTTACGACAACTTGCATTGTGTTATTACTTGTTTTGTACGAGTGTATGTTACTCCTACATATCTGCTTACAACTGTATAAATTGCTGAAATTCAGTGAATGGCTTGAACACAAATATTCCTCTTTCTCTCTCCTCTTTTTGAATTCTTCTTCTATGTCTCTTAACTGCGGTAGAGGTATCCTCCTGCAACAGTTTTTGCTCGTCTTATGTGTTGGAGCTATTATTTTTCAAGACTAATTCATTCTTATTTGTTAGGTTAATTTTTGAGGTGCAATTTCTCTTTGGATTCATTTGGTGGATTTATCCGATCCTATTAAACGTATGGTGAAGGTAATTTTTCAACCTGTTGTAAGATCTGTCTTTTTTTTAACAATAAGTTTCATAACATTCTATTTTTCTTACTATCATAAAGTTTACTGAGAACACAATTTGTATGCAACATGCTTTTCATTAGTCTTGACTTGATACACTAACCAATTAATTTTGACTTTTTAATATCTATCACATTGTTTAAACCATCCTGGGTCGCTTCCAGCATATTCATTACCCACACAACAAGATGGCATATTTTATGAGATCATAAAAATAAACCACAGATGATGAATCACTATAGAAAAATTCCTGCTGAATTCAATATCATAACTTGGGAAAATTCTTTGGTTCCCTGATGGAGTTAGCAGATAATTAATTACACATATATCTAAGCTTGTTTTGCTTTATAACCAGCTCTTGTGGATGTCTTATACATGTTATGTTCCTCAAATTGCTGCAGATAAAGATGTAGATTCGCAACTTAAATATGCATTAAAATCATGCTCTATATCTGATTCGGGAAATTTAAAGGTAATTTTTGTATGTACTAAATTGGCACCAACTTGACAAGTTAACATACGTGTTCCACATATGAAATCGACACAAAACATCATGTCAAATTCGACACATTATACATGAACAATTGGACAAAACAGTAAACCATAATCTAGAATATATAGGTGGTACAATTGCTAGCTTGATTCACCAGGGGCAATCCACAACCAACATGTAGCCTATCAATTATTCCATTTCATGTATTGTGGCAAAGAGCACCCCGTGGAGCAATTCGGTCATTTCTCAATATACATATAAACACCTGCAACAGCCAATAAACTACCCATCAGATTATAAACCCCATCAAAAATAACCCTTTTTATTTTTGTTGGGGAGAATTAAAAGTCAAACAAATGAATGAAAAAGGGAATTGAATTGAAATGCTTAAAAGCAGAAATTGTATATTTGTTATATTGATTGTATATGGTGAAATATAAAAGGGTGTGGCATGTGCATTTGGAGTATTTCATAAACTTCTCCTACATGTACTTACAAACTTTTCGTAGTGGAGTTTCCCATATCCAAAGGCTTAGCTTTATCATAATATTTTTGGTTGTTACTTAGCTAGCAAAGGAGTCGTGCATGTGTTAGTAACGGACTCCTCAACAATGTCATACTTTAGTTCCATTTATCCACTCTCTTGGGGCTTACTTTGAAGATGATCACAATGGCTATTGATAAGATTCAAGGTACTCATCTCTTTTCCAAACCTCTCTCTGTCTTTCCTATATATCCTTGATTGATTTTACTCTAGAACAAAAATTCCTAATGTTGATGACCCTAAAATTGCTGCTCAAATCTTTGAGACTATAAATCAAATTAGGCTCTACCAAAACTGAACTCACACTTTGTTTGTATCATGATTTAGATTCACGTTTATCATCTCATGCATCTTGTTCTAAAGTAATTGGTCGTCTTTAGAATAGTTAGTTTTCCAAGTTGCTGTCCTAGAGTTTTGACCTTTTCTTGTTATATGTAGTAAATGTCATTTGAACGGCTCTTGTGAATCAGCAGCCATACCCATTTTAGTGGTCTGTTCAGTGTTAGTCGTCAACTTTCAAACCATTATCTGTCTCTCAAGTCTAGTTGTTCCTGCATCAGAATGCATTATTGAATTTATTATATATTTTTTTCCTTCTAAATCTTGGTTTGGCTTTTCCTGTACACCCCCCCCCCCCACACACACACACACACACTCTTGCAATTGTCAATATCATTCATTTGCTGCTATATATCTTTTCCAGAGTTATATAACAGCTTGTACGTGTTGATTATAAATAATTGCTCGTCCATTGGAATTGCTGACAAAGAGACTTGTTAGACTGTTGTGTGTAATCTAGCATGCTATTAGATCAGTTGATTACAGCATTTATCGGTAAGCAACTTGGTGAATGATGATGGAGGTACTGTGCTATTGTACTCGAAAATGGGCTCTATTTCTACAATTCATTAATTGAATTGTGCCTCATGAGAGCGGTGGTGCATGAGTATATCAAGCAAATCATCAACGATTTTATTTGGTTGTTTGAAAAAGATTTTGTCATGGTTGCAGAAAGGTCCAAGTGCTCATATACTTTGTATTGTTGACATGAATTCTGCATAATCATCGACTATAGTCCTGAAAGCTCTTTTTGTTCTAGTTGTTTGATTTCAGTAGCTCCATGTGGTAGACAATAGACATTCCCTCTTCTACTTTCTTGAAAACAATCTCAATTAAGATACACACCTTTTTTTCTTCTACGGAGGTTCTTTTTTTTTTCATATGAAGTTAGTGCCTTTTATGAATTATGCTACGGAGTACTATATTTGTTCATGTGGTTGCTATTCACTGTTCACAATTTTCATTTAGAGGCCAATATAGTTTAAAGCTTACACTTCTAGTTCTTTATATATTTCAGTTTTTATTTTAATTACGGAGTATTATTTTGTGAGTTGTTATTTACCGGCCACAATTCTCACTTACCCTTCCTAATTTATATCTCATCTTCATTTTCTTTTTTACTTTTGGCTTACAACTTTGTTCGACTGTCTAACCCTTAACCCTGATACATACGTCTTCCAATTTTCATTCATACCATGGTACAAACAACTTAGTAATTTGCTCAAACCAGGTGGAAGCTGCTCAAAAAAAAAAAATTTGTATGTTTTTTTTTTTTGGGTGACCTTTGTTGAGGCGTAGATCTCGAGTGCCTAGACCGTGGTGGAGGCATTTTCTAAGTTTGTTCCATAGATGATTAGGTCAAATTATGATTTGATTGAAAAGAAAACGTTGAAAAAAAATACCTCTTCTGATGTCAAACGCGGTTGTTCCAACATGGTTAAACTAATTGTACAATTGAAGATTTAAAGTTATTGTAAAATTTTACTTAATCATTGCCCAATTCTAAACCAAAAGTTCACTAGAGAAACAAGTTTTTATTTTATTCGATAATTTATTTATTTGTTTTTTTGGTGAAAAGATGATTTTTTTTTTGAAAAGCAATAAAATCTTTATGTTGCACGATCAATGGTATGAAAATTTTGGAATAGAAATAAAACCGCTATAATATAAGCGTTGGAGAGTCGGACACTCTAGGAAGTAGTAGTCGAACATTGTTATAGTAAGACCAATCAGGAAGCAAATTGGTTAACCAATTATAGGGTTTGGTTGAACCAAAATATAATCTCATTTCAAATGGTCTCGAGAGACTTGAGGAAGGTTCTTTTGGAGGACTTGAGTGGTGTTTTTGGTCCTCGCTTGGTTACAACCTTACAGGAGGTAGCCTTACTCGATGATCTTGTAGCTTAGGCCGCCACTTTAGTTTGTTATATTTGTTGTTTGTTTTGCTTTTATTATTATTATTATTATAATAATAATATTTTTTTTTATATGCCTCTCTTTACTTTCGCACTAAGCAAAAAAAAAAAAAAAGGCAATTTGCCAATTTAAGTAATAATAATAATAATAAAAAAAAGGTGACTGTTACATCCACTTACATGAGTTACATCACTAGACAAGTAGACATTGCGCCTCCTAAATTACAAATTGACCCCTCCTAAAGAGTAGCTTTCACCCAAGTCCTACAAATAAGTTTTAAAATTATAATGTCCATTTAACATACGATTTTCAGGCACAAAATTCGACCGTTGGAACTCCAAAAGAAAAAAAAAAAAAA
>PYUH01000009.1:3768982-3782827 GCA_016808085.1 Suaeda aralocaspica
AAAGCCGTTACTCCTCTCACCAAAACCCCTCACTCTCTTATCTCTCATCATCCTTTGCAGCCCTCAATTGACTTTTCCCACTTCAAATTTTTTTAGAGATAGAAGAAGAAATAAATTAAAGCGTTAAACTTTATTAAAAACCTTAATAATTCAATCATTTTGTTATTTCTTTGTCAAATAATAAAAATGGTGGCAAGAACCCCACAAAAGCAAAGGAATACAATGGTGGCTCCTCCTTCAGCCCTACTCTAATCAGAGAAAAATGTTAAAAAGGTATTTACATTAAAATTAATTTTTCTTTTTTTTTTTTAATTAATACTAATTTTGAATTTTTGCTTATATTAATTGATTTGTGTAGTATGTTCTTCTATAATTTTGTTTCGGGGTTAAAATTTTGGAAAGTGGATCAATGTATGGCTAGATTACAAGAGCTTCAATATACAGTAAAAGGAGGAAACAAAGTTGTTTCTGGGGTTAAACTTAGCCCTCGAAGCACTAAATCTTACTTGAAAACCAGTCTCAGATGCAAACAAGAATTTATGAGGTAATTTCTTATTTAATTCTTCTGTAATTTTTATTTTTTTTGTTAGTACTTTTTTGATATTGTTTTTTTTTTTATTTATTGAATTGAAACCCGTCATGTATACATGATTCGATCCAACGTTTTAGGTAGGACGGCCATGGTAATAATTTGCACATGGCATACCTTACTAGGTACAAAACGGTTGTAACTAAATAAAAAATTGTCCATTTTAGTGCCTCGATGTTGTAGATGCATATAGGGCATAGTTTAGGGCCTGTTTAGTTCAGTTAAAATCAGTTCATTTCAGTTTGGTTCAGCTTCTTATTTTAGTGCTCGTCAATCCTTCAATTTCAGTTCAATAAAAACTTTCGGTTCAGCTCAGCTCGATCAATTTAGTTCAGTTCAGTTCAACTGTTTTTAGCTGAAGTAAGTAAACAGACTTAGTCATTGCTAACAGAAGAATTCTAAAATTTGGGTTTGGAGCCTGTTGTTATTAGTCATTGTTTAGGCTCCAAAGTTTAATTTTTTATTAATTATACTATTATACTAATTAGGGGTATTGCCAATTTTGTAGGATTAAAAGTAATGCATCTAAGAAATTCCAACAGGAAAACTGCCAGCAAGTGTATCAGGTATAAATGAAATCTTCTCATGTGTGATTATTGTTGTTGGTTAATATATAAATGATTAACTCTTCTTTGATTATATCAATTAAAGCTCACTAATTTTGTGATTATAATTTTTTATGAAATGTGTATTAGGAGAATGGAGAAGGATGTCATTATCAGCAATGTTAGTGGGGAGAAAGAGAAACAGTTACAGAAATACTACAAGCAAGTAAAATCACTGGAGAAGTTATGAAAAACTCTAAATTTGATGATCCTAAAACTCCTCTACCTCAAAAACAGAGATCAAAACAAGAAAAGACCCCAGTGGAAACCCGAAGAAAGCGAGAAAAGCAGCACCAATTTCGTATTGTTCAGCCAGATTCGAGCTCCCCGTGTCTTCGGAGAGCTCGATCGAGATCAATTTCAAGGTTTCCCTGAAAGAAGACCAGAAATTGAGAGGAAAACAGTGTAAAACAGAGTGTGAAGTATGTGGCAAACAGAGTATCACCAAAGCATAAACCTTGGGCTAAAAAAAACAGTACTTTTCCCAAATCCTTTGTTCATTCATCACCACTTCAAAGAATCAACAATTTTGCAAGACAAAGTCCCCGTTAATCGCGGAAAAAGGAGAAACACCTCATAAATTTCTGGTTAAATCACCTGTGAAAATTCAACAAAAGGGGGTTTTTAACTCCTCGTTTCCCCTGTTTCAAAGTCTACAACTTAAGTAGAAAATCACCTGTGAAACTAACAAAAGGGTGTTTTTTTTAACTCTGTTTCCCCTGTTACAACAAAGCCTACAACTTTGAGGAGAAAATCACCTCTAAAGTGGCTTCATCAATGGCATCAAAGCTGCGAAGATCGCTATCGCCTTCGAGGTTGGCTACTCGATTGTTTCTCATTAAAGAAGAAAGAGGGTTCAATGAATGGTGAGTGGAAGTAATAATTGTGATGAGTTGAAACAGAGGCCTCCTCCATTGATGATGATGCCTATGAATCTGCTTCAAGAACAATTGCAACAAATTAGGATAATTTCTTTCTTTTGTTTGAAACAAAATATGATGATATTTTCTCAATGTCCTAGTTGTGATATATAGTTTATTCAATCGGTCTTTTCTGGATGTATACTGCCTCATCTTTTATACATTTTGATAGTTAAAAGTTGTTTACTTACAAAACCATTGTATTTTTTTGATGTAATTTGAAAAAACATAATCCAAAGTTTTATTTATTTTTTGTGTAAATTAACTAACTAAAAACACTACATATCTTTTGTCTAATTGCTAGATGATTTTCGAGTGGGAGGGGAGAGAATTTAGAAGCATTACTAAATCCGATTCAGAATAAATGCAACACTGAACTACTATTTGTAATTATTAAAAATTAAGACTAATTGATACTATGTTTGAAGTATGAAGTAGTTGTGTTATTTGTATCAGTTTTCATAGAGCACAGTTTCCTCATATAGTATATTGTATTGTACATTGTTATTTGGTTTCCTCAATCGCTTCACATCAGTGAAATAAGTCGAATCCATATCATCGAGCTACAAAACCTCTATGTATTCCAACAAAACCTTTATCTATATATACGAAAAATACCATTGAAGTGCCCTAGTCATAGGGCAAAATGAAGAGGTTTCATTCCTAGTACAATCAATTAGACTTCACCAAATCATATTGCCTAGGATCCTAAGTTCAATGCTCCAATGCCCATCTTCAAGATTTGCTTCTTGAGCTTTGACCTTTAACTCAAGAAGCTTAGTGTCAGCATTTTCGGTCATCCCACAATAAGATTGCAACATCTTTGGCATTTCATCATACACTTGCCACCACTTTGCATTCACCTCATCACTACAAAATTGTGATACTCTACTCTATGCCAATTACAATCATAGTCTCGATAACATGACCATGGCTTCATCCCTAAGAAGTGGATTGTGTGTGATCCTCCGGAATAACCCGTGGCCCATCCCCAAATTCCTTCGGAAAATACTTCATGAAGTTCAATTTCACTGTTAGTCTATGCCACCATGTTATGACTTCATTCAAGTACCCTTGGTCTCCGCATTGTAAGATCTCAAAGTGTAACGCTGTCATAGATTATCAAAAAAGCACTCGGATGGCTCCAGGACCATGACCCGGAGTTAAAGAACCATTTATTATTAGGTGCACCAGACAAATGAGGGTACTCAAAGAAATGGTCAATGTTATGAGGACAATGAAGTCGGAGTCAATGAAGATGACCTTGTCATATGAAGACAATTGCCATACCCTAAGCTTGCTTAGTTCACATCATTGTAGGCGTCAACTTGAGAGTTAGGGCTCCTTATACGTTCAATTCGCTTCACCTCCACCCTGCAGCCTCGAGCCCTGTCGCGCAGCTAGAGATGGCTCGGTCTGCAAGGAGGACTAGATCCTTGGTGGTGTTGGTTTTTAGTATGCTTTGGCTAGGCTATGGCTCCACATACTAAAATTCAGAGTGTGAAGAAACTGTAACATAGGCTTCTTGGCTTGATCCATTGGCAAACTTGATGTTGAGTGTCATCAGACCAACTTGATTTGCAATTGCCCAGCACCTGTGTCATGTTGCATAATGACATGCAATTAGTATTGAATATTTGATATATCATCCAAATTTGATTTTAATTTGTTGTAACATGAAAATTTTTGATATTATGTATGAAGACTATTCTTATCCTATAGTTATTTGACCTCTTTAAATGGTTATTCGTGCGGAGGAAAAAAAATAATCATCAGAAATCTTGTTAGTTTAAAGCACTCGATAAAATATTGCATACAACTACGTACAGAGTAGAAAAGACTAATGGTGAAGAAAAGTTAAGAAAATGTGATAAGCATTAGTCATGCGGCTGCCTAACGCTTGTTACCTGCAGCCTAAAGCATTAAGGGCGGCAATCTATTAGTGGCCATCCATGATTCCATGAAGATTGACTGAATTGCCTAATTGTTGCTTGGCTTTTAATTAATTTAAATAATTTTATGTTCTATCACGCCGCCTCATAAGAAAAAAAAAAAAAAAGGCAATTTGCCAATTTAAGTAATAATAATAATAATAAAAAAAAGGTGACTGTTACATCCACTTACATGAGTTACATCACTAGACAAGTAGACATTGCGCCTCCTAAATTACAAATTGACCCCTCCTAAAGAGTAGCTTTCACCCAAGTCCTACAAATAAGTTTTAAAATTATAATGTCCATTTAACATACGATTTTCAGGCACAAAATTCGACCGTTGGAACTCCAAAAGAAAAAAAAAAAAAAAGCCGTTACTCCTCTCACCAAAACCCCTCACTCTCTTTATCCTCATCACCTCATTTGCAGCCCTCAATTGACTTTTCCCACTTCAAATTTTTTTAGAGATAGAGAGAAATAAATTAAAGCGTTAAACTTTATTAAAAACCTTAATAATTCAATTCATTTTTCGTATTTCTTTGTCAAATAATAAAAATGGTGGCAAGAACCCCACAAAAGCAAAGGAATACAATGGTGGCTCCTCCTCTCAGCCCTACTCTAATCAGAGAAACTGTTAAAAAGGTATTTACATTAAAATTAATTCTTTTTCTTTTTTTTTTTTAATTAATACTAATTTTGAATTTTTTGCTTTATATTTTAATTTGATTTGTAGTATGTTCTTCTAATTTTGTTTCTGGGGTTAAAATTTTGGAAAGGTGGATCAATGTATGGCTAGATTACAAGAGCTTCAATATACAGTAAATGGAGGAAACAAAGTTGTTTCTGGGGTTAAACTTAGCCCTCGAAGCACTAAATCTTACTTGAAAACCAGTCTCAGATGCAAACAAGAATTTATGAGGTAATTTCTTATTTAATCTTCTGTAATTTTTATTTTTTTTGTTAGTACTTTTTTGATATTGTTTTTTTTTTTATTTATTTGAATTGAAACCCGTCATGTATACATGATTCGATCCAACGTTTTAGGTAGGACGGCCAATGGTAAATAATTTTGCACATGGCTATACCTTACTAGGTACAACCGGTTGTAACTAATAAAAAAAATTGTCCATTTTAGGTGCCTCGATGTTGTAGATGCATATAGGGCATAGTTAGGGCCTGTTTAGTTCAGCTTAAAATCAGTTCATTTCAGTTTGGTTCAGCTCTTCTTTTATTTTGCTGCTCGTCAATCCTTCAACTTTCAGTTCACTTAAAAAACTTTCGGTTCAGCTCAGCTCCGATCAATTTAGTTCAGTTCAGTTCAACTGTTTTTAGCTGAAGTAAACAGACCTTAGTCATTGCTAACAGAAGAATTCTAAAATTTGGGTTTGGAGCCTTGTTGTTATTAGTCATTGTTTAGGCTCCAAAGTTTAATTTTTTTTATTAATTATACTATTTATACTAATTAGGGGTATTGCCAATTTTTGTAGGATTAAAAGTAATGCATCTAAGAAATCTCCAACAGGAAAACTGCCAGCAAGTGTATCAGGTATAAATGAACTCTTCTCATGTGTTGATTATTGTTGTTGGTTAATATATTAAATGATTAACTCTTCTTTGATTATATCAAATTAAAGCTCACTAATTTTGTTGATTATTAATTTAATTATGAAATGTGTATTAGGAGAATGGAGAAGGATGTCATTATCAGCAATGTTAGTGGGAGAAACAGTTACAGAAATACTACAAGCAAGTAAAATCACTGGAGAAGTTATGAAAAACTCTAAATTTGATGATCCTAAAACTCCTCTACCTCAAAAACAGAGATCAAAACAAGAAAAGACCCCAGTGGAAACCCGAAGAAAGCGAGAAAAGCAGCACCAATTTCGTATTGTTCAGCCAGATTCGAGCTCCCCGTGTCTTCGGAGAGCTCGATCGAAGATCAATTTCAAGGTTTCCCCTGAAAGAAGACCAGAAATTGAGAGAGAAAACAGTGTAAAACAGAGTGTGAAGTATGTGGCAAACAGAGTATCACCAAAGCATAAACCTTGGGCTAAAAAAACAGTACTTTTCCCAAATCCTTTGTTTCATTCATCACCCACTTCAAAGAATCAACAATTTTGCAAGACAAAGTCCCCGTTAATCGCGAAAAAGAGAGAAACACCTCATAAATTTCTGGTTAAATCACCTGTGAAAATTCAACAAAAGGGGGTTTTTAACTCCTCTGTTTCCCCTGTTTCAAAGTCTACAACTTTAAGTAGAAAATCACCTGTGAGAACTCAACAAAAGGGTGTTTTTTTTAACTCTGTTTCCCCTGTTACAACAAAGCCTACAACTTTGAGGAGAAAATCACCTCCTAAAGTGGCTTCATCAATGGCATCAAAGCTGCGAAGATCGCTATCGCCTTCGAGGTTGGCTACTCGATTTGTTTCTCCATTAAAAGGAAGAAGGGTTTCAATGAATGGTGGAAGTAATAATTGTGATGAGTTGAAACAGAGGCCTCCTCCATTGATGATGATGCCTATGAGATTCTCTGCTTCAAGAACAATTGCAACAAATTAGGATAATTTCTTTCTTTTGTTTTGAAACAAAATATGATGATATTTTCTCAATGTCCTAGTTGTGATATATATGTTTATTCAATCGGTTCTTTTCTGGATGTATACTGCCTCATCTTTTATACATTTTGATAGTTAAAAGTTGTTTACTTACAACCCATTGTATTTTTTTGATGTAATTTGAAAAAACATAATCCAAAGTTTTATTTTATTTTTGTGTAAATTAACTAACTAAAAACACTACATATCTTTTGTCTAATTGCTAGATGATTTTCGAGTGGGAGAGAGATTTAGAAGCATATACTAAATCCGATTCAGAATAAATGCAACACTGAACTACTATTTGTAAGTATTTAAAAATTAAGACTAATTAGATACTATGTTTGAAGTATGAAGTAGTTGTGTTATTTGTATCCATGTTTTCATAGAGCACAGTTTCCTCATATAGTATTATTAGTATTATTGTACATTGTTATTTGGTTTTCCTCAAATCGCCTTCACATCATTGTGACATAAGTTCGAATCCATATCATCGAGCTACAAAACCTCCTATGTATTCCAACATAAACCTTTATCTATATATACGAAAAATACCATTGAAGTGCCCTAGTCAATTAGGGCAAAATGAAGAGCTTTCATATCCTAGTACAATCAATTAGACTTCACCAAATCATATTGCCTAGGATCCTTAAGTTCAATGCTCCAATGCCCATCTTCAAGATTTGCTTCTTGAGCTTTGACCTTTAACTCACGAAGCTTAGTGTCAGCATTTTCGGTCATCCCACAATAAGATTGCAACATCTTTGGCATTTCATCATACACTTGCCACCACTTTGCATTCACCTCATCACTAGCAAAATTGTGATACTCTACTCTATGCCAATTACAATCATAGTCTCGATAACATGACCATGGCTTCATCCCTAAGAAGTGGATTGTGTGTTGATCCTCCGGAATAACCCGTGGCCCATCCCCAAATTCCTTCGGAAAATACTTCATGAAGTTCAATTTCACTGTTAGTCTATGCCACCATGTTATGACTTCATTCAAGTACCCTTGGTCTCCGCCATTGTAAGATCTCAAAGTGTAACGCTTGCTCATAAGATTATCAAAAAAGCACTCGGATGGCTCCAGGACCATGATCCCGGAGTTAAAGAACCATTTATTATTAGGTGCACCAGACAACTGAGGGTACTCAAAGAAATGGTCAATGTTATGAAGGACAATGAAGTCGGAGTCAATGAAGATGACCTTGTCATATGAAGACAATTGCCATACCCTAAGCTTGCTATAGTTCCACTCATTGTAGGCGTCAACTTGAGAGTTAGGGCTCCTTATACGTTCAATTCGCTTCACCTTCCACCCTGCAGCCTCGAGCCCTTGTCGAGCATGCTTAGAGATGGCTCGGTCTGCAAGGAGGACTAGATCCTTGGTGGTGTTGGTTTTTAGTATGCTTTGTGCTAGTGCTATGGCTCCACATACATAAAATTCAGATGTGTGAAGAACTGTAACATAGGCTTCTCTTGGCTTGTATCCATTTGGCAAACTTGATGTTTGAGTGTCATCCAGACCAACTTGAATTTGCAATTGCCCAGCACCTGTGTCATGTTGCAATAATGACATGCAATTAGTAATTTGAATATTTGATATATCATCCAAATTTGATTTTAATTTGTTGTAACATGAAAATTTTTGATATTATGTATGAAGACTATTCTTATCCTATAGTTTATTTGACCTCTTTTAAATGGTTATTCGTGCGGAGGAAAAAAATATAATCATCAGAAATCTTGTTAGTTTAAAGCACTCGATAAAATATTGCATACAACTACGTACAGAGTAGAAAAGACTAATAGGTGAAGAAAAGTTAAGAAAATGTGATTAAGCCATTAGTCATGCGGCATGCCTAACAGCTTGTTACCTGCAGCCTAAAGCATTAAGGGCGGCAATCTATTAGTGGCCATCCATGATTCCATGAAGATTGACTGAATTGCCTAATTGTTGCTTGGCTAATTTAAATTTAAATAATTTTATGTTCTATCACGCCGCCTCACACGAGAGCCCGTTGGGCTTGAAGTGTGGATGCAACATGAGCTCCCTCATACCATGCACTTAATAATTCCACTTAGATGGGAGGGGTGGATAAGATTCGAACCCGTTACCATTGTGTCACGCTGGCTCCAATACCATATTAAAGGATCAACTCAACCAAAAGCTTAAGATGATGGTCGAGGCCCATGAATAGCTTATATACTCTATCATTTACTACTAGTTTCTAATTAATTGGAACTAAACATCAACCTAAAATTTAACTGTACATTTACTCATACATACCTACCAAAATGTAACCTAAATAAATCATACCACTCAAAAATGTAATTATAAAATGATCGAACAAGTAAACTAACCTCCATTATAAGGTTGGGCAAGGGAACAGCTTCCCACAGGCATGCTAATCATCTCCTTCAACTTCTCTATATTAGGGTTATACACCCAATATTCCTCTCTATGCCATATTAGATCTTCACATCTAAATATCTCTATCATTGGCTCACACTTTGTGATGAACACAGCATAAACATCCTTATCTTTGTTATTATCATAATTTTCGACTATTACTCGAGCAGCTGCAAGGCTTACTTGTAGCCTACGTACATCCCTGGTTCCCTCCTTCCATTGACTATCTTTGTCATTGTCATCCTTTTTTTGTTCTAAATGATCATTTTGACATGGTAAGTGTGCAACCACCACATCTAGCCCCAGATACTTCCCAGGCTTTGGCATGGGAATTTCCGGGCACCTTCCATTAGGGTTCATCTCATTGACCCATCCTGGGGCGATCATCCTCCATGTGACATTTGGAGAAACAGACTTAAAATTTATGGTTACGGGCTCTGTAATCCCTCCTAGTTGTACTTGTGATTGCATTGCATCCTCAAAGTTGAGTAAACCCACTCTCAAGGGGACATTAGGGTTTGAGTTGGTCCCTTGAATGACCTGAAGCCATCTTGGGGGTGTGGCCTTGTTTGGTGAAGAGAACAAGGTCTTAGACTGTGCCTGGAAGAGGATGGCGTCAATGAGTTGTGAATGGGGGAAAATTGCATTGAGGAGAAGCAATGGGATAAAGATGATGAGGAACAAAACGATACGAAATGTTACAAGTTTTCGAGTTGATGATGATGTACAAATGGAAGAAGGTGGTGGTAAACCTAGCTTTGTGAAAGAGCCCATTATGTTCTAATTAAGGAATGGAGTGGTACATGTATGTATGTATGTTGTGTATTGAATTAGTTTGGGATTAGCTATAGGTAGCTAATTAAGTATATGTGAATTTCTTGTTAACAGCAATAATATTTGGATGAACCCCAATATAATAAACTTGGTTTGTATAAAATTCAAAGATAGTTTTGTTGTCGTAGACTTGTAGTATGTTTTTTCATGCATGGTTGCACGTTGTGTGTATGTTCTAATTGCAGTAAAAAAACTATGCATTGATTGAGGCTACCCACTATATCATCTACTCCATTACATACTAAATTCAACAACCTTCAATTATAAATTATTGGCCATCCAACAGCTTCCTTAACGTACATATGATATATTGATATCATGTAAATGTGTAATTGACGTGGTCAAAACACTGTTATGTTTTAATGGTCGAAACATTGTTATAGTACTTATGTTATACGGGTAATTCTCTCTCTCCAATGCTTAAGTAAGTATATGTGAGAGAAATGAGAGAGAGCATTTAATGCTTGTGCATAGTGTTATAGCCATAAATAATGCACAGTGTTGCACGCTGGACAATAGAGTACGTGACGTGCTTCGACTTCAGTCTGAGGCTTTCCTTTTCCTCTTCTTAATAGGAGTCTTACTTACTTACTTACTTACTTACTTACTGTTTGTTACACGTACTTGGTTGTAAATAATCTGATCTGGGTTTTTTTATGGACATTATTCAATGAGACAATTTTCATCCTATGAATCTATGATTGACCAATAATACAAAATGCACACAAATTCGGATACGTTTCACAGGTCGATCGTGCATGGCATTTTACAGGCCTACAACAAGTAGAACTCTTCATCTGAAAGATGTATTGTTTCTTGTGTTAAATTCCTAATTAATGACAGTTTTGATGTGTCCCTTGAAGGTGTGATTTCCACTCCATGCCCTATATCATCACACTCTTCTGTCAATGTATATACTCCTCTCTCTTTTTCTTTAATTTAGTTTCACTTTGACTTTTTACTCTTACCAAAAAAAAATTCCAACGATAGCCAACTTAAAGAAACGGATGGAGTAGTATACGTCCTTATAAAACCAGGCAAATACAATGTTTTGATCATGAAATTAATTATGGATTTAGGCTCTTCACTAGTTCTTGATTGTTTAACTCTTTTGCTTTGCTTGGGTTTTTTTTTATCCTAGCTAACTATATATTGGTCTGTGAGCCTTCATTCCAACTTTGAGATTTACTGTAGTATTTTATTTTTAATGCGTCACCCTATATTCTTTTGGAAAAATTATATATTAAGTATTTGTATTTTGAACCCAAAAAAAAAAAAAAAAAAATCTCAATGGTATATCAACCTTCTCATAATCAAATAAAAGCTTACAGTACAATAGTATCACAATTATATCCTATATATACCTATATACTACGTATAATAATGAGCGAGTTTTTCTATATATTTACACTTTGAAAAAATTCCTCTTAATTACCATTTTCACTCTACATACGTACTCCTGTGTACGAAGCTTTGTTAAGTAGCGTATAGGTGATTGTGATTTTAGTCCAATAAAATAGGGTCTAACACTTTACCTTATATCTATTAAGTCGAAGAAGAAGAATAGTGGAGGTTAATTCCAATGAGCCATTAAAGAGACTCTACCAAATTGTACTGTCTAAGATCCTTAAGCTCAATCTTCCAATGGCCATCACTAAGATTAGCATTTCGAGCCCTCGCTTTCCTATTGCGCACACCTCGATCTTGTTTCGTTGTCATCCCACAATAATCTTGCAACTTCTTAGGCATAGCATCATACACTTGCCACCATCTTGTATGTGCATCATCACTAGCGAATTTGTGATAATCTTGTCTATCCCAGTTACAATCGTAATCTCTATAACATAACCATGGCTTTGTCCCTAAGAAATGGACAGTGTATCGATCCTTAGGAACGAGTCTTTGCCCACCTTCTTTGTCAAAATACTTCATGAAGTTCAATTTCAAAGTTAGCCTATGCCACCAAGTTATGACCTCGTTTAAGTACCCTTGATCACCTCCATTGTAAGACTTGTACACGTAACGCTTGCTCATAAGATTGTCAAAGAAGCACTTAGATGGTTGTAAGAGCATTATCCCTGAGTTGAATAGCCACTTATCATTGGGGACAGCTGCTAGCTGTGGATAGTCGAAAAAATGGTCTATGTTATGGAGCACTATGAAATCTGAGTCAATGAAAATGAGTTTGTCATACTCAATCAATTGCCATATTCTGAGCTTGCTATAGTTCCACTTGTTATAAGCATCACTCTTGGCATTGGGACTCTTGATTCGTTGTATGCGCTTTATCTTCCAGCCCGCGGCTTGGAGGCCTAAGATGGAATGGTGGGAAATGGTACGGTCTGCTAGGAGGATAAGGTCCTTGGTGGTGTTTGTTTGGAGGATGCTTTGTGCTAGAGCTATGGCTCCACATACGTAGTCTTCGGACGAATGCAAGACCGTTACATAGGCTTCTCTTGGTGTGTAGGTTCTTGGTGTTCCTGTCAAGAGTTGGAGCTCTTGAGGTAACTCATTTGTGCTAGCTTGCAACTGTCTACTAATAGCAGAATCTGCGTTTATTAATGAACCATCGGTTGTAAGTTATATGATGAATAATCTTAAAATTAATTGATATATGTACGATAAATGAAATGAAGAGATCGAATACTAACTATCAATTAAGTATTAATTAACAATAATATTTCATTGTTCAATTGAATATCAAATGAATAGGGTACGTAAGTCATTAAAACTCAACAACAACAAAAACAATAGCATCTTAAATTCATTCCTAATCAACTTGATCTCAACAAATTTCTAATGAACTCAAAACATATCATATACTAGTACATCAATTGTTAACCAACATTTATTATTTTTTATTTGATGTAATCAAAGATACATACTCTATAAAACTAAAGTACACCGCGTACAAATCCAATGAATTGAAGACTATATTTATTTCTATTACTATATATACATATTAAATATATCAAGTGCTCCAATCAAAACGAAACGTGTACGTTATTACGCCAATGATTAGCGTCAACTCTATATATATGGCATATCCCATGATATGAATATAATAAAATAGGCATCAACTCTTTTGTAATAGAGGTATGTTTGATTTTATTAATTCAAGACAAGTTTAATTTGGTACGACGGTCTAACAAGTAAGCAAGGTGTAAGTTTAATTTCTGAAACTCCTTGAATTGGAGTTATTCCATTAATCAATATATATTGGGTTACATATATGACAAATATTTAGTAATTTACAAAATTATATCGTTTAGAATATTGATATTCTATCTATTACAAGGCAATGACTCTTAATCCAATCCAAAAATGATTTTAAGAAATAACAAAACGTGCATGCATGCATATATACTCCGTATATGGTTTTACTCTAATGTTGTGAAGCCTGCATTACATATACCTCTATTAATTTATGCCCAAATAACAATATCGACCAAATAAAGTTCGCATAATTATGCGTGCACACACATATATAATAACGATCCACTAAAAAAATACAAGTTTGCTGAAAACCGTGAAAATCAAATAAAAGGGTACATATGAGTCTTAAATGGAGTATTATTAAAGGGGTACTCGTATTTTTTCAATCATATTAAAAATGATATTAATGAGCACGTATACTACTCCTTTATATCTCTAGTGCACCTGCTTTCACATGATCCTATATATATTTATATATATCAAATATTAAAGTAAAAATTAATTATATTTGTAAAATTCAAAAGGAAGGTTAGCTAGGTAATTTACATGTATGTTTTTTTGTTTTTTTTTTTTTTTTTTTTTTTGGCTGAAGAATTGCAAAATTATGGTAGCAACTGAATTCCATGGTAATTTATTATGTGTCATATGTTATCACAAATACTACTTATTCCGGTATTCTTTCTAAATAATATAAACGGAGTATATTACATACTCCGTATATGTTTGCCTCTTTTG
>PYUH01000009.1:3782852-3814114 GCA_016808085.1 Suaeda aralocaspica
CCATTTTACTTCTCCTTCCCTTCGAAACGATCGACAAACTCGGAAGAATTAGCCCTAAATTTGTCCAATCAACCTCATAAAAATTGATTATTCCTAATTGCCCCCCCCTTCAAAGCCACGCCCCACAAGAAAAACTAAACCCACTCTTTAATTTTTTCTCACCCTTTAACCAAGCAAAAAAACCAATTACAGCAACAAAAACCCAAAAACCCCAAAATCCTAATTTCAATTTCATTTCGTTTCTCCCCCCACCATCCCAATGTAACTTGCCGCCACCATAAAATCCCCATCAACCAATTTCTCCTTTTGCGTACCACCCTCCCACCCCTCGCCAAACGCATTTCGCACCCTAATTTCGCCATTTCCCAACCTGCAAACCAGCTTCTCTCTAGGAATCGAATGGTTCAGTGAAGACTTGACGGTATGTGCCACGATGCGCTTGCATTGATTATGAACTTTGCGCGATCTTTGTTTCCCCGTTTTGCAGTTGTCTTCTTCTTTTTCCCCCTTTTGCCGGCAATTTTGGGTTTTGCATGTGGGTTTGGACTTTCGCTTGGGGTCATGCGCTTTGGGGGGTTACTGCGGATAATGGGATTCGTGCGATGGTTGGTGGTGTTGTGGCCTTTGTGAAAAGTTTAGTAATCCCCTGGTTTTGGGTGTTTTCCCCTTGGCCTGGAGGTGTATCTAGTTTGCGAGACGTCCCGTTTCGACCCAATGCCTTGGGAATTCCCCTCGAGCCGTGTCAACTATAGCGCTGTTGCACAATTCCCACCAAAAAAAACCTTTCTTTTTCCTTTCTTCTTTATCTTTTTTCTCGATTCCTTTTTAGTGCTCCCTATGCACCTTTTCACATGGTTTCGTTGCCCTTTGCGTGCGATCGCTTTTCCTCTTCCCACTATCCTCGCTTTCTTGCTCCCAAACCCCGCTCAATTGCTCGGGTTGCAGGCACTCACCAACTTTGTGTGCTCGCTTTCCCTGCCCCTAAAAACTACTCATTGGCTTCGGGCCCTTCTGCAAGCACTCCCCCCCCCCCTGTTTGGTGTCCCCACGTCATTGTCTTTTGCCCCTCTTCCGCCGTCAGGGGGCCAAATGTTACCCCAACCCTGCTTTGTTAGGTTCCCCCCCCCCAGCCTCTAAGCTCTTGAGGTCCCCAGGCGAGTGCTTTGCATCAAGTAGGGCATGCTTAAGAGGGGATCAGTTCAGGCCGGTAGCTGGGCTCCCCCCCCCCGATCTCCCCCGGCCCCCCCCGCTATCCTGTCCCAGCCGCACGCCGCACCTGCCCATTAAACCCCACACCCTCCATGTTCCCACCCTAGCAACTCGGCTTCATTGACTGCCCCCCCCGCTTTCTACACCCCGTCCTTAGCCCTCGTCCATCCACTCCCTTCTACCCTGCTTTTTGCCCCCCGACACCCGCTTGTTTTTATGTTCCGGGGTAAATCCTGCTAGATCCCCCCGCTCGGCGCCTCTCTCCCTCCGCCTTTGCTTATCAGTCGCTCCGTCTCCCTTTCCATACACGGATTCCCCCCAATCCTCTATAATTAACAGTGGTTACACCCACAGAAATTTCATTTTATGAGCTTGTCCTTCTACGTCCCAACCCTTATTTGGCGTTCCCTTATTACTTACGTGAGGTCCTCTCGGCCTGCGCGTGCTCCCATCGTGTGCTCGCTTCCTCCCCCCCTCTGCTTGGCCCCTCGCCCCCCTTCCGCTGATCGCTTGTAACACCTATCACTGCTTCTCTCCTTCACCCCGCCGAGGAGTTCGATGCATCATGCCTGAACAGTACGTATTCCTTTTGCTTACCTTCACCCTCCTAATTAGAGATATCAATACCCACTCCCCCCCCCACATATATACCCCGCGCGACCCAGCCTTCTGTGAGCCCCGAGCTCCGCCCCTCACTTTCTCTCTTTGGGGCACCCTCTCCTTGGAGTTTTCACTGACGGCTGCTGAGCCCTGGGTTACTACAATCCAGAGCGAGGCTACTACCTTCACCCGCAACCATCCAGCGTGGCGCCACCCCTACGTGGCCTCCGCTGTCGGCCAACTTGTTTGTAGCTCCCGCCTATTTTTTTTTTCATGTGCCCCTGCACCCCCACCACACCTTCATTCCTTCCCTCATGTTTGCGCCTTGCACCCTATCTCTCAGCCTCCATCCGGCTTTTCCCCCTTTTCTAGTGCCCTGCAGTACGGCCCACCTTTTCTTTACATTTCTCTCGGCTGCTCGGTTCCCCCTTGCCACCGTCTTCCCCCATTCATCGGCATTTTCCCTTCTTCCCAACATCTACCATGTCCAATCCTGCTCCCTCACTTCTCACGATAAAATTAGTGGGCATTCCTCACAGCTGAGCCCTCCTGATTTGCTTACCAACTCGTGTATCCCCATACTGAATACTAATCCACCTAAATCATAAACATTCAAGTAATCATATTGACCGAAACCAAACCGATGATTCGCTCATTACCTACTCATGCCATAAGAAACTTGCATTGCTATCTCTTCTCCTGTCACTCCCTCTAATAACGCTTAACTCCATTCTCAGGTCGGGCTTCCTTGACCCTATACTGCCCATCTCGGGCTATTATAGGCGTTTCTCGCTCCACCTCACTAAAACTCTTGTAAACTTATCTTACTTTATACTCCTGCCGTTTCTATTAGTTGCAATAATGCGATAGTATCTGTGTGAGATCTCACTCTTTCCCTTCTTGGTCAGTCCGTGAACAATGGCGATCGTCTCTTAGGCGACTACTATACAGTCTACGCCGCGCCTATTAAATCCACTTCCATGCTAATGAGATGACAGAAGGTTACTGCTCAATCTCCATTTTCTTTACTTGCTCTTGTTGTTTTCGTTATTCAGTAATCCTTCTTCTTCTTCCTCCCCCCCTTAATTCATTCTCTCGCTGTTCTTCCCCCCCCCCCAATTTCCCCCCCCCAATTTACTGCTAGTCACTACATCTTCTCACTTCCTTCAGTTTCTTGCCTTTATTCGCCGTGAAGGCACCCTCGGGTTTGTGATGTTTCTCCGCACTCTTTTTCATCGATGCTTTCGTTTCTTCCTCTTCCTTCATTATCGATTTCTGTAAGTTTTTCTTGCAATTTTCCATCTTCACCCATGTCACCATTGTCACTGTCCTTTGTCTTCTACACCAACTTCATTGTCTGTGTATGTTCGTCCTAATATTTCTTCCTTGGACTTTTGCTAACTGTTTTTGTCGTTTCGGTTATATTGTTTGGGATTCTTCTGTTGTTGCTCACACTCTTCCGTTGGGTTTCCACCGGATCTTGTGCCCTTCAATCCTATCCTCCTGGTCTTTTCTTGCGCGCGTTGTTTTTCGCCCTGCTGTTCCTTTGTTGCCCCTTCCCTCAGTTACTCTTGGTTGCCCCGAGCCTCGTTCACATATGGTCTGTCCTTCCGGGTCTCTGTAGTGTGGACGAATGCCAGCGCACCTTGAGCTCTTAACCCCATGCGTCTCGTGGACATTGTCTGCCTGCTAGTGTCCTGTCTACCCCCCTCCTTGTTTGTCTGTGTCCCCACCTATTATTCCGCTTCAGCCTTTTTGGATGCCCGAAAAAGCAGCCCGGGCCTTCCGCCCTGATGTGTCCCTGTACCCCGTAATTTGAGGTTTTTGCCACTTTGGTTGTGCCGGCGGTGCGTCGTTGTTCCCCTGCGCTGTGGCCGCCCCACCTCACTCCTACATTGCGACTACCCCCCCATATGTTGACCCTTACCTCTGTTGCTCCCCTGTATTGTCCGGATTGGTTATGGTTGATCGCCTGCACTATCTTGCACCTGATGCCAACAGGTCCGGTTCCCGCTCTCTTCCCTTCCCGTGCTTCGCTTGCTGCCTCTTGTTTCCGTGGTGCGATGGCCCAGCCCCCTACGTACTCGCTTTCATGCTTAAAACCAACTTGCAACCTGATGTGTTCCTTTCAATACCTTAATCAATGGGTATTGCTAGTCTGCACGGTGGGAAAAGCCACTTAGCTTACTCCAACCGATGGCCCCCCCCCCCCCCCCCCGCTTCTTACAGGTATACCCCACCTGTTGTTCACATAACGTTCTTATCATGCCCTTCTGCCAACCTGCCAGGCTTCGTGTGCATGCCCGCTCTCAGGAGCTGCATGGGTCAGGCGGCTCAAACCCGATTTATTCACCTTGGAATTCCTTCCTGCTGGCTCTGTCCACCCCCAACCCTGCTGCCGCCCGAACCTTGGCCGCCTGGCAGTTCTGGAGTAGTCCCCTGCCTATCACATACCCTACTTCCTTGATGGCCTTGCCTAAATCTGGGCCCTTTGCCGCCCGCGATGGTCACGTTTTCTTCCCTACAGGGGAAGTGTGCAGCCTAAGTTGAAACCTCCCCTGTCTTGTTAAAGGCCTTTGTCCCGTGGTCTCCTGCATGCTGCCCAACGCGCCGACCTTTAACGGCTTGCCCCCGAGTGTTGTCGCATTAACGCTTTCTGCGCGTTTGCTTCCGGCTGGTAGTCCGCTCCCACATGCCCGGCTCGCTTTCATTCGCGATGAAAGCTCAAGGGCTACACCAGATTCGCCCATGGACTGTCCTCGCTTCCTTGCCTGTTGTCCTATGGCAGTTTGCTCCCGCTGATGGCAATTCTGCCTGTGCCGGCCATCGAGGAGTTGTCTGCTTTGTTCCTGTCCTCTTATATGGATGGCATTTTGTGCAAGCTGGGATTGGAGAAGCGATGCTGTTTTCCTTTCTCTCCCGGGGAAAGTGTGTACCCCCCCCCCCCCCCTTGGTCCCCCTCAACTCTCCTTGTCCAGGGCCTCTGTCAACTGCGTTTAGGAGTGATGCCCTGCGCTTCTAAGTAGCGTCGGAGAAGACTGGCTGCCCCTCTGCTGGTTTCGTACCTTCGCTCCGGTTGTTCGGATTTGCTCCCCCTGGACCGATGTCAATAAGGCTTTGGCACCCGTTTCTCCCCTTCTGCGCGCCAGGGGTTTGTGCGGCTTCTCCCCCCTTTTACGTATCCAATTGGCTCCAATGGGCTCCTTTCGGCTCAACGACCTGGCTTTGTTTGTAATTTTTTCGCAAATTCGACCCTTTAGGCCTTCCCGTAAGTTGGACCTCATTCATCTTCCTCATTCATTATTTTTCTTTTCGACTAGTTTTCGAAGTTAGTGTCCTTTTCTTTTTCTCTCCCTCGTCTGCTATTCCTTGCCCGCTTCGCCCTTTTCTTCATTTCTGTTCCCATCGTTGGCCCCCCCGTGCTACGGGAGGTGGTCGTTCCTGTCCTAGAACGGTGTCTCGTGATCAAGTTACAGCCGTCGTCGAATGTTAGTGTTCTGTTCCGACCGTGTTCACATTGCCAAAGATTTCAAACTATTATGTCTCTGTCCCCGGTCTATTCGCTCCCTGCGCGCAACGAGTGCTCGTTCCACCTCCAATTCTCAATTAGCCCTCTCATTAATTGCTTTTGCTCTTGGGGTCTTTCCTGTGCCCTCTCCTCCCCTCTTCGTTCGCGGTTTTTAAGGCTTCTCCTCCCCGCCGTTCTGTTTTGTTCTGTCTCTTTTACTTTTCCCCTAGCTTGTTTCATACCGCTCATGTTTTGGTTATAAATAACTTTTAGCCGTTTTTGGCTTTGCTGACCAAGTGGCAATGCGACTTAGACTGGTAGTGTGTGCTCTAGCATGGCCCTTCAATCGGTGCTTCCAGCATTTTTGGCAAGTTATTGTGCTACTGTCCTCTCCATATGGTCTCTTTCCTGTCTTCTTTTTTTGTGCTTTCGACACTTTGCCCCCCCTTGGCTTGCCCTGGCCGCCTGGCGGCGCCCCCATGCCTTTCTCCTTGCGTGCGTTTTTTTTTCATCCTGTGTTCTCCCGTGGAGCCCAAGGTTTACGCAAATTGCTTCTTTAAGGCAGTTTCTCCCTTTGTTGCTGATCTGTTGCCACACTCCCCTCCATTATGCCGGGCGGGAGCAGCCCTTGGAATCTTGTTTGCCCTGCACTTTCTTTTCCACAATCCCCCTTAACAATTGCCCCTTAGACCATCCTCAGGTGCCTCCTCACCTTCTGCTTTCCCTTTCGTTTCTTCCCCTTTCCTCCGCCCATCGGTGATACCCCCCCTCCTCTTGGTTGCAGCCTGGATCACTTCCGCACCAATCCCGCCGCATTTCCCCCTCGTTCTAGGGCTGTTCCCTTGGTCCCTCCGTGGAGCCAGTGATAGATGTAGGTTCCGTCCTACTTGCTCCCGGCACCCCCCGCCCCGTATCTCGGACCTTCACCTGGCCCCCGCTTCGCTGCCGAGCCTGTCATACTTGGTTCAGGAATGCCCTTGTGGCAGAGCGGCGGAAAGATATGCCCCAAGCGTGGTATTGTTTTCTTGCAATCTCCTCTCAGTCTCCTTTATCTCTGTCTGCATGTGCTCCTGCTGCTTCCCCTTCGCCTACTCCCCCATCGAACTACCCTTTATTCCCCCGTCTGCTTTACCTTCTTCCCCCCCTTCTCTCCCCTTTTCTTTCTTTATTACCTCTTGCTTTTCATTCCCTTGTTTTCTCGTTTCTCTTTGCTTATGTCTTCTCTCCCCTCTCCTGCACTTTGAATTTCTTCAAGATAGTGTTTCCTTCGTAGCCCAACCCTCTGACCCCTTGCGCTCTCGTCTCCTTCTTGTTTGCTTCTTAGCACCCGTAATTCTTCTGCACTGCTAGTCCTAAGTTAGCCTGCCGGCACTCCTTTTCATTTCCCCCTACTGCTGCTGTCCGTTCTCATGTATCTTCCTCTTCTTTCTAAGCTTCTTCTTCTTGTTTTTCTTTCTTTCCCTTGTCTTCCTTTTATCCCGCTTTGCTGCCCCCAGTTTCTGCCCTGTCCACATGACCTTCGAGGTTCTTTGGCTGCTTGATGCTTGCGTTTTTGGCACCTTTTTTTTTTTCCCCCCCCACCCTTTAGGGTCCCCCCTTTTTTCCATGCCAAGGAGAAACCCCCCCGCCTTCTTGTGCGCTCGCCCTCTGCCCGGCCGCGCCCCCGCGGGGGGTATGCCCGATAGTCAGTTTTATTTTATTCCCGCCTCCTTTGCCCTTGGCGCGCTTGATACTCGGGGCCGGCACAGGAACCAATGCGTTCCATGTAAGCTTGAATTGTTGCTTCCCCTGGTTCCCACCGCCTTCCCTGCCGCTTTTTGCTCTTTTTCCTTCCCCTTCTCCTTGTCTTTTGCCTTTTAGTTTTTTTATTCGACGCTTGTAGGTCATTTTTTTCTTTTGAATCTCCTCCTTTGTTTGCTGTTGTTCAGGGTGTCATACGTGTCTCGACCCCCCATTCGTATGTCCGTAGTATCAGTCCTGGCGGTGTTGGGGCCATGCTTACGCCCCCTTGCCTTGTGTTCTTCCTATGTTTTGTCGAGTGTATGTTCCTCCTCCCTCTTGCTTCCACCTGTCTCCTTGTGAACTTCAGTGCCTGGCTTGGCCCACACACTTCTCTTCTTCTGTCCTCCTTTTGCCTTCCTTCTCTGATCTTAACTGCAGGTAGAGGTGGTAGACGTCGAGGTCTCCTCCTGCCCACCGTTTTTGTGCTTCTGTGTGGCGCTCTTCTTTTCCAGCTCATTCTTCTTATTTGTTAGGTTAATTTGTGGTGCAATATCTCTTTGGCTCCTTTGGGGCTTATCCGCATCCTATTTAACGTATTGTGAGGTATTTTTCCCCTGTGTACAATTGTCTATTTTTCTTTTAACAATACAGTTTCTCCATTCCTTTTTTCTTACTCATCCTAAAGTTTCTTACTGAGGCCCACAATTTGTATGGCACCTGCTTTTCCATTCGTCTGACTTGCTACCTACGACCAATTAATTTGGACTTTTTATATCTATCCCTTGTTTACACCACCCTCGCTTCCGCATTCGTCCCCCACCCCACACAAGATGGCATATTTATGAGTCATAAAAAATAACCCACAGTATGATCTCACTATCGACCCATTCCTGCTGAATTCCCTATCATCTATGGGAATTCTTTGGTTCCCTGATGGGTAGCAGATATTAATTAACACATTCTGCTAGTTTTTGCTTTATAACCAGCTCTTGTGGGATCTTTATATCATGTTATGTTCCCATTGCTGCCGATAAGATGTAGATTCGCAACTTATGCCTTACTATCCTGCTTATATCTGTTCGGGGGAAATTTAAAGGTATTTTTGATGCTAATTGGCGCCCACTTGCCGCTACTCGTGTTACATAGAAGACACACAAACATCATGTCAAATTCGACACATTATACATGAACCTTGGCCCCCGTAAACCATATCAGGTATATGGTGGTCCACATGCTAGCTTGATCACCAGGGGCATCCCCCACCCCATGTGCCTATCAATTATTCCTATGTATTGTGGCAGAGCACCCGTGGGCAATCGGTCATTCTCCAATATACCTATAAACACCTGCAACAGCCCCCTCCCATCAGATTATAAACCCCATCAAAAAACCCTTTTTATTTTTGTTGGGGATAAAAGTCAAACCACATGATGAAAAAGGGATTGATTGAAATGCTTAAAAGCCAGAAATTGTATACTTGTTATATGATTGTATATGGTGAAATATAAAAGGGGTGTGGCGGTGCATTTGGAGTATTCATTAAACTTCTCCTACATGTACTTACAACTTTCGTAGTGGAGTTCCCCATATCCAAAGGCTTAGCTTATAATATTTGTTTGGTTGTTACTTAGCTAGCAAGGAGTCGTGCATGTGTTAGTAACGGACTCCTCAACAATGTCATACTTTAGTCCTCCTTATCCATCTCTCGGGCTTACTTTGAAGATGATCACCATGGCTTGATAAGATTCCGGTACTCCTCTCTTTTCCAAACCTTCTCTTGTCTTTCCTCTATATCCGTGATTGATTTTACTCTAGCAACAAAATTCCTAATGTGATGCCCTAAAATGCGCTCATTGGACTGATAATCACTTAGGCTCTACCAAAATGAACTCACCCTTTGTTTGTCACTGTTTGTTCCGTATCACTCTTGCCTACTTGTTCTAGTATATGGTCGTCTTGATAGTTGTTTTCCAAGTTGCGTGTCTAGGTTTTGCCTTTTCTTGTATATGTAGTTGCTCCTTGAACGGCTCTTGTGATACGCAGCCATACCCCCTTTAGTGGTCTGTTCCGTGTTAGTCGTCCCTTTCCCCTTCTGTCTCTCGTCTAGTTGTGCCTGCCTCAGAATGTTCTTTGATGTTTATTATTTTTTCCTTCTAATCTTGGTTTGGCTTTTCTGTCACCCCCCCCCCCCCCCCCCCCCCACCCACACCCACCCCACTCTTGCATGTCAATATCCTTCAGTTGCTGCTATAATCTTTCCAGGTTATATCTCGCTTGTCGTGTTGCTGTTATACCTTGCTCGTCCGCCTTATTGTGCCACGGACTTGTTGCATGTGTGTGTGTATCTAGCATGCTATTGATCCGTTGATTCAGCTTATCGGTAAGCAACTTGGTGAATGATGATGGGTACTGTGTTATTGTACTCGATGGGCTATTTCTACATTCTGTATTGTTGTGCTCACTGGGCGGTGGTGCCTGGTATTCAGCAAATCCTCCACGATTTTATTTGGTTGTTTGAGTTTTGTCCTGGTTGCAGACCGGTCCATGCTCAATATTTGTATTGTGGACATGAATTCTGCATTCCTCGCTTGTCCTGAGCTCTTTTTGTTCTGTTGTTGTTTCCGTAGCTCCATGTGGTAGACACTAGCACCTTCCCTCTTCCCTTTCTTGACAATCTCAATTGATCCCACCTCCTTTTTTCTCTCGGAGGTTCTTTTTTTTTTCTCTGAGTTAGTGCCTTTTGATTATGCTACGGGACTATATGTTCTTGTGGTTGCTATTCCCTGTTCCCACTTTTCATTGAGGCCCTCTGTTAGCTTCCCCTTCTAGTTCTTTTTATTCCGTTTTTTTATTACGAGTATTTTTGTGGTTGTTTTTTCCGGCCCCCTTCTCACTTCCCTTCCTTTTTATCTCATCTTATTTTCTTTTTTACTTTGGTTCGCCCTTTGTTCGCTGTCTCCCTTAACCCTGAGCTACGTCTCCCTTTTCTCCTCCACCTGGTCCCCCCTTAGTTTTGCTCCCCCCGGTGGGCGCGCTCCAAAAAACTTTGTAGTTTTTTTTTTTGGGTGACCCTTGTTGGGCGTAGATTCGCGTGCCTAGGCCGTGGTGGGGCCTTTTCTAGTTTGTTCCCTGTGTGTCATTTGTTGATGAACGCGTTGAAATCCCTCTTCGGAGTCAAACGCGGGTGTTCCGCCCCGGTTCACCTTGTACCTTGAAGTTCAGTTTTGTTTTTCTTTCCTTGCCCCATTCCCCGTTCACTGGCACGTTTTTTTTTATTCGATTTTTTTTTGTTTTTTTGGTGGTGATTGTTTTTTTGAAAGCATAATCTTTATGTGCACGATCAATGGTTGATTTTGGATAGTAACCGCTATTAGCGTTGGGGGCTGGCCTAAGGAGTGTGGTGTCGCCTGTTTAGTGCCTACCGGGCCCTGGTTAACCCTATGGGTTTGGTTGACCACCATATAATCTCATTCCACTGGTCTCGAGAGACTTGAGGAGGTCTTCTTTGTGGGGACTGGTGTGTTGTTTTGGTCCCTCGTTGGTTCCCCTTACCGGGGTGCCTTCCGCTGCTTTGTGCTTGGCCGCCCCTTTAGTTTGTTATTTGTTGTTTGTTTTGGTTTTTTTATTCTTTTATATTATTTTTTTTTTGCTCTCTTTACTTTCGCACTAAGCCACCACACGGCTTGCCTTTAAGTAATCATTATAGGTGCCACTGTTCATCCACTAATGCTGTTCAATCCACTAGCCCACAAGTAGCCTTGCGCCTCTTTCCAATTGCCCCTCCTCCCGCGTCGCTTTCACCGTCTAAGAATAGTTTCCCATTCCTACTGTCATTAACCTACCGTTTTCAGGCACCTTCGCCCGTGGCTCCCGCCCCCCCACCAAAAGCCGTTACCTCCTCTCACCAACCCTCACTTTTTTCCCCACCTCATTGCAGCCCCCAATGTGATTCCCCCTTCAAATTTTTTTAGAGATAGAGAGATAAATAGCGTTTTACTTTTCTTACCTGTTTCATTCTCTTTTCGTTTCTTGGTGCATTTAACATGGTGGCAAGCCCACCCCGCACCCAGGATCCATGGTGGTCTCTCTCTCAGCCCTACTCTATCAGAGAACTGTTTACAAGGTATTTACACTTATTAATTCTTTTTCTTTTTTTTTTTTATTATATCTTTTGATTTTTTGCTTTCTATTTACTTTGTTTGTAGATGGTCTTCTCTTTGTTTCTGGGGGATTTAGGGGGTCAATGTATGGCTAGATTACAGAGCTTCAATATCAGTCAGGGGCCCGTGGTTTTGGGGTTCATAGCCCTCGAGCATCATCTACTTGAAAACCAGTCCAGATGCAAACCCGATTTTAGGTTATTTCTTATTTAATCTTCTGTAATTTTTATTTTTTTGTTAGTATTTTTTGATTTGTTTTTTTTTTTTTATTTGTGACCGTCATGTTATCATGATTCGTCCACGTTTAGGTAGGACGGCCAATGGTAATAATTGCAATGGGCCTTCCTTACTAGGTACAACGGTTGTAACTAATAAAAATTGTCCATGTGGTGGCTCGATGTTGTAGATGCATATGGGCATAGTTAGGGCCTGTTAGTTCAGCTTAAAATCAGTCATTTCAGTTTTGGTTCAGCTCTTTTTGATTTTGTGTCGTCCCTCCTTCAATTTCCAGTTCACTTAAAACTTCGGTTCAGCTCAGCTCCGATCATTAGTTCCGTTCCAGTTCACCTGTTTTTAGTGGGAGTAAAAGACCTTAGTCCTTGCTACGACAAGAATTCTACCAATTGGGTTTGGAGCCTTGTTGCTTTAGTCAATTGTTTAGGCTCCAGTTTCTTTTGTTTGATTCAAGTTCTTTTTCTGTGGGATGCACTTTGATCGCTCGCAAGTGCATCGGAAGCCAGCCGTGTTCCGGTCATCGACTTTCCTCCTGTGTGCATATTGTTGTTGTTATCAGTAATGATCCTTTCTTTGCTTCTCCTTTGCTCCTATTTGTTGTTTTTTTCCTCTCCGCACCTGTGTTTGGGGTGAGGGATGTTTTTCGGCCCCATGTTGTGGGGAACAGTTAGAACCCGTTCGCTACTCCAGCCGTTCCTCACGGGGTTATGACCTCTAAATTGGTGTCTCCTAACTCCTCTACCTCCAAAACAGGATCACAACACAGAAAGCCCCCCGTGGAACCCGGAGCGGAAAAGCCGCACCAATTCGTTTGTTCCAGCCCATGAGCTCCCCGTGTCTTCGGGGCTCGCCCGGATCCTTTCAAGGTTCCCTGACAAGACCAGAAATTGAGAGACCGTGTAAACAAGTGTGAGGTTGTGGCAAACACAGTAGTCACCAAGCTCACCTTGGGCTAAAACACGTCTTTTCCCCCCTCCTTGTTTTCTTCATACCACTTCCAAGATCCACTTTTGCCCGACCAAAGTCCCCGTTAACGCGGAAAAAGGAGAAACACCTCATAATTTCTGGTGTTCCCTGTGTCAACCGGGGGTTTTTTCTCCTCTGTTTCCCCTGTTCCAGTTTCCACTTTACGTGATCACCGTTGGACTCACCAGAGGGTGTTTTTTTAACTCTGTTTCCCGTTCCACCACAAGCCTCCAACTTTGAGGGACAAATCCCCCTCCGTGGCTTCATCATGGCATCAACTGCGGTCGCTATCGCCTTCGAGGTTGGCTACTCGTTGGTTCTCCTTACCAAGAGGGTTTCAATGATGGTGGAATAATTTGTGAGTACGGGTCCTCACCTTGTGTGTGCCTATGAGATTTCGGCTTCAGCCTTGCCACCTTCGGCTCCTTTCTTTTGTTGCCTATGGTATTTTCTCACTTGTCCTAGTTTGATCATTATGTTTCATTCTCGGTTCTTTTCTGCTTATCTGCCTCATCTTTTATCATTTGTGTTCAAAAGTTGTTTATTACCCCCCATTGTATTTTTTGATGTCATTTGAAAAACACTAATCCCAGTTTTTTTTTTTTGGATCTTACCTCCGCTCCCCCATATCTTTTGTCTAATTGCTGTGATTTTCGAGTGGGAGAGAGTTTAGAAGCTATCTATCCGTTCCGATTGCACTGAATACTATTTGTAGTTTTTAAAATTAAGCTAACTGATACTATGTTTGAGTTGAAGTGTGTGTTATTTGTTCCTGTTTTCCTGCGCCGTTTCCTCCTATAGTATTTTAGTATTTTGTACATTGTTATTTGGTTTTCCTCATCGCCTCACTCATTGGTGACATAAGTTCGAATCCATATCCCGAGCTACAAACCTCCTGATTTCCACCTAAACCTTTATCTATATTACGAAAATCCATTGAGAGGCCCTAGTCATTAGGGCAAAAGAGAGCTTTCATATCCTCGTACAATCAATTAGACTTCACCAAATCATATTGCCTAGGATCCTTAAGTTCAATGCTCCACTGCCCCTTTCCAGATTGCTCTTGAGCCTGACCTTTAAACACGCGCTTAGTGTTCAGCATTTCGGTCATCCCACATAATGACTTGCCGCCTCTTTGGGATCCTCATACACTTGCCACCACTTTGCATTCACCCTCCTCATAGCCAATTGTGTCTCTCCTCTATGCCCATACCAATCATGTCTCGATCCGACCATGGCTTCATCCCTAAGAAGTGGATTGTGTGTGCTCTCCGGAATAACCCGTGGCCCATCCCCAAATCTTCGGAAATCTTCCTGAAGTTCAATTTCACTGTGTCTATGCACCCTGTTATGATTCACTTCAGTACCCTGTGTTCCGCCATTGTGTCTCAGTGTAGTAACGCTTGCTCCTGATTTCCAAAGCACTCGATGGCTCCAGGCACATGATCCCGGAGTAGACCATTTTTATTAGGGACAGACCAACGAGGGTCCTCCAAGATGGTCATGTTTATGGGCCTGAGTCGGCGAGTCAATGAAGCTGACCTGTCATTGACGCCCTTGCCATACCCTAAGCTTGCTTAGTTCCACTCATTGTAGGCGTCAATTGAGAGTTAGGGCTCCTTATACGTTCAATTCGCTTCACCTTCCACCGGCACGCTCGAGCTTGTCGAGCTGCTTAGAGGCTGGCTCGGTCGCAGGGGACCTACGATCCTTGGTGGTGTTGGTTTTTGTATGCTTTGTGCTAGTGCTCTGGCTCACATACATAAAATTCAGATGTGTGAGTGAAGCTGTACCTCGTTCTCTTGGTGTCTCCCTTGGACTTGTGTTTGGTGTCACTCCAGTCCCCCCTTGAATTTGCATGCCGCCCCCTGTGTCATGTTGCACATAATGACCTGCAATTAGATTGAATATTGATATATCCTCCAATTTGATTATTTGATTGTTGTACTGACTTTTGTTTATGTTGAGACTTTCTTTCCTATAGTTTCGTTTGACCTCTTTATGGTTTTCGTGCCGGCGGAAATTACATACAGAAATCTTGTTGTTTTAAAGCACTCGTAAATTTGCCTACAACTACGTACAGAGTGTAAAGACTAATAGTGGAGTTAAGACTGGATCCGAGCTTCCTAGTCATGCGGCACTGCCTAACCCGTTGTTCCTGCGCTAAGCATTAGGGCGGCCATTATGTGGCCTCATGTTCATGAGAATGAGAATTGCCTCATTGTTGCTTGGCTAATTTATTTTAATTTGTTCTTCCCCGCCGCTCAACGAGAGCCCGTGGGTGGCAGGTGGTGCCACTGGCTCCTCCTCCCACTGCCCTTATAATTCCACTGATGGGATGGGTGGTAAGATTCGAACCGTTACCATTGTGTCCGCCGGTCCATACCATATTAGGTCCACTCCACCACCAAGCTTAAGAGATGATGGTCGAGGCCATGAATCGTTATATCACTCTCATTTCTACAGTTTTACATTATTGGAACTAAACATCCTACATTTAACTGTACATTTACTCATAACTACCTACCCTGTACCTAAATAAATCATACCCCTCAAAAATGAATTATAAATGATCGAACAAGTAAACTAACCTCCATTCAAGGTTGGGCACGGCCGCTTCCCACGGCCTGTTACTCATCTCCTTCAACTCTCTATATTAGGGTATACACCCCATTCCTCTCTATGACATATTAGATCTTCACATCTAAATATCTCTTCATTGGCTCACACTTTGTTGATGCACACCATCCCTCCCTCTCTTTGTTTTATCCTATTTTCGCTATTCTCGGCTCGCTGCCAGGCTTACTTGTGCTACGTCATCCCTGGTTCCTCCTTCATTGACTATCTTTGTCATGTCATCCTTTTTTTGTTCTAAATGTCATTTTGACATGGTATGTGTGCAACCACCCCCTACGCCCGCCGATCTTCCCAGGGCTTGGCTGGGATTCCCTTCCGGCCCTTCCCTTGGGTCCTTCATTGCCCCCCTCCTGGGGCGATCATTCCTCCCTGTGGCTTTGGAGAAACAGACTTAAATATGGTCGGGCTCGTTCCCCTCTCGTGTCTTGTCTGCTTGCTCCTCGTTGCGTCCACCCCATCTCCCGGGGCCTTGGGTTTGGTTGGTCCCTTGGACCTGAAGCCATCTTGGGGTGTGGCCTTGTTGGTGAGAGCACAGGGCCTTGCTGGCCGAGGCTGGCGTCAGGTGGCCAGTGGGGAATGGCTTGGGAAGCTGGGCTTGCTAGTGGGCCCGATACGACAATGTCGTTTTCGGTTGTGATGTGTCCTGGGAAGTTGGTGGTAAACCTAGCCTTGTGAAAGCAGCCCATTTGTTCTTTGGATGGGTGGTACCATGTCTGTTGTGTTGTGTTGTTGTTTGGGTTGCATCGGTAGCCTTATTAGTATTGTGTTCTTGTTAACACACCTATTTGGATGTGAACCCCAATATAATAAACTTGGTTTGTAATTCTAGTAGTTTTGTTGTCGTGACTTGTGTATGTTTTTTCCTGCATGGTTGCACGTTTGTGTGTATGTTCTAATTGCCGTAAAAAAACTATGCATTGATTGGGCTACCCACTATATCTACCCATTACAACTCTTCAACAACCCTTCATTATACATTTTGGCCATCCAACGCTTCCTAACGTACATATGATATATTGATATTCATGTAATGTGTATGACGTGGTCAAACACTGTATGTTTTTTTATGGTCGAAACTTGTTATGTATCTTGTTATTCGGGTTAATTCTCTCTCTCCATCGCTTAAGTAGTTGGTGGGATGAGGAGGAGTTATGCTTGGCCATGTGTTATCGCATAATAATGCACCGGTTGCACGCGGACCTAGGTACGTGACGTGCTTCGACTTCAGTTGAGGCTTTCCTTTTCCTCTTCTAATAGGGTCTTACTTCTACTCTTACTCTTACTGTTGTTACCCGTCTTGGTTGAAATAATTGATCTGGGTTTTTTTTGGCCTATTCACATGGACCTTTTCATCCTATATCTGATTGACACTCATACAAATGCACACAATTCGGATACGTTTCCACGGTCGATCGTGCTGGTTTTCACGGCCTACGTGACTCTTCTCTGAAGATGGTTTGGTTCTGTGTTTCCTAATTATGCAGTTTTGATGTGTCCCTTGAAGTGTGTTTCCACTCCATGCCCTATTCATCACCCTCTTCTGTCAATGTATTACTCCTCTCCTTTTTCTTTAATTTAGTTTCCTTTGACTTTTTCTCTACCCTTCCACGTGCACCACTTAGAAGAACGGATGGAGTAGTATACGTCCTAAACCCGGCAAATACATGTTTGATCATGAATTAATTATGGATTAGGCTCTTCACTGTTCTGATGTTCTCTTTTGCTTTGCTTGGGTGTTTTTTTTATCCGCTAACTATATATTGGTCTGGCCTTCATTCCCACTTTGGTTTATGTAGTATTTTTTTATGCGTCACCCTTTCTTTTGGAATTATATATGTATTGTATTTGAACCCCAAAAAAAAAAAAAAATCTCAATGGTTTTATCCCTTCCATCTCCTAGCTCGTACACACTAGTTCCATATATCCTATTATATACCTAATTACTCGATTATGGCGGTTTTTCTATTTCACCTTTGAAACCTTCCTTTTACCATTTTACTCTACATACGTACTCTGTGTACGAAGCTTTGTTGTGCGTATAGGTGTTGTGATTTTAGTCCTATGGGTCCCTTTACCTATATCATTAGTCGAAAGAGTGTGGAGGTTAATTCCAATGAGCCATTAAGGACTCTACCAAATTGTACTGTCTAAGATCCTTAGCTCATCTTCCCCATGGCCATCCCTAGATTAGCTTCGGCCCTCGCCTTCCTATGCGCACACCTCGATCTTGTTCGTTGTCATCCCACATAATCTTGCAACTTCTTAGGCATAGCATTCACCCTGCCACTCTCTGTTATGTGCTCAAGCACTAGCGATTTGTGATAATCTGTCATACCCAGTTACAATCGATCTCTATACCCATGGCTTTTGTCCTAAGAATGGGGCAGGTATCGATCCTTGGAACGAGTCTTGCCCACCTTCTTTGTCAATACTTACCTGGTTCACTTTCCGTTGCCTTGCCCCAAGTTATGACTCGTTTGTACCCTTGATCACCTCCCTTGTAGACTTGTACCACGTACCTGCTCCTAAGATTGTCAAGAAAGCACTTAGATGGTTGTAAGAGCATTTCCGGCGTTGCTAGCCACTTCATCTTGGGGCCTCGCTGCTGTGGTAGTCGAATGGTCTGTTTGGAGCACTTGAACTTGGTCCTGAAATGGTTTGTCCATCTCAATCAATCCTCTTCTGAGTTACTTGTTCCACTGTTATAAGCATCACCTCTTGGCATTGGGACTCTTGATTCGTTGTATGCGCTTTTCTTCCCGCCCGCGCTTGGGGCCAAGTGGAATGGTGGGAAATGGTACGGTCTGCTAGGAGGATAAGGCCTTGGTGGTGTTTGTTTGGAGGAGCTTGTGCTAGACGCTTGGTCTCCACATCGTTCTCTTCGGACGATGCCGACCGTTACATAGGCGTTTCTTTGGTGTGTGTCATTGGTGTTCCTGTCCGAGTTGGGCTCTTGAGGTAACTCATTTGTGTAGCTTTGCACTGTCACAATAGCACTCTTGATGCTAATGAACCTGCACGGTTGTACCAGTTAGCATGATACTATTACAAATATTGATCTATGATCACGATAAATGTGCGCAGAGATCTCGATACCTCACTATCACTCAGTATTAATTAACATCCTATAAGATTCTTGTTCCCCTTGCAATATCATGAATAGGGTACCGTAAGTCTTAACTCCCCACAACACAAAACAAATAGCCATCTTCCAATTCATCTCCTCACACTTGCTCTCCCCAACAAATTCTCATGACCTCACCATTCATATCTAGTCCTCATGTAACCAAGTTCATTATTTTTTCTATTTGATGTACTCCCAGCTCCAGACTCTCTCACCCCTCCGACCCCCCTGCCCCCCCCCTCCCCCCCCATGCCATTGCCGCCCTCTCTTTCTTTCTCTTCCTCTTTCCCCTCTTACTCTCTCACGTGCTCCCATCCCCCCACCGAAACGTTGTCCGTTATTCCGCCCTTGCTTAGCGTCACCTCCTCTAGTATATGGCGATACCCTGCCTGCCTCTAATCAACTCGCCATCCCCCCTTCCTTTTGTAATGCGGTCTTGATTTCTTCCTTCCCGCCCCGTTTACTTTCGGGGTACGCCGGTCTCCACCGTAAGAAGGTGAAGTTTCCATTTCTGCAACCCCTCCTGGCATCTGGCGTTATTCCCTTATCACGCTATATTGGGTTATTATCTGCCCATCTTTATTAATTTCACACCTCCCTCGTTTGTAGCCTCTTGATATTCCCTCTCTCTTTCCCGGGCCATGCGTCTCCTCCTCAAAAATGATTTTTCAGAACTCCCCACCCCGTGCATGCATTGCCTATATCCTCCGTTATGGTTTTACCCTCTCCTGTTGTGCGCTGCTTCCCTTGTCCCTCTCTTATTTCTGCCCCCCTCACCCCTATCGCCCCATCCAGTTGATCATTCAGCGTGCCACCCCCTATATACTACCGACTCCACTAAACAAATACCATGTTGGCCACCCGTTGGCACCTTCCCCTCCCCGGGCCCGATATGCGTCTCCCTGGCGTCTTCTTCCCGCGGGGTCCTCGTCTTTTTTCCCTCCTGTATCAAACCTGCTCTTACTGAGCACGTTTCCTATCCTTTCTCTCTCTAGTGCCCTGCGTTCCCTGCTTCTATCTATATTTCTATATATCAAATATACAGTCCCCTTCCTTCTCTTTGTCCCCTTCCCCCGGGGGTTCGCTTCGTTCCTTCCTGTCTGTAAATTTAATTTTTTTTTTTTTTTTTTTTTTTTTTTTTTTTTTTTGGCTGAGAGAATTGCAAAATTATGGTAGCAACTGAATTCCATGGTAATTTAATTATGTGTCATATGTTATCACAAATACTACTTAATTCCGGTATTCTTTTCTAAATAATATAAACGGAGTATATTACATACTCCGTATATGTTTTGCCTCTTTTGGTTAATAATAGACGTACATGCAACCAAAATCTAAACCAGAAATCCACCTTATCATTTCGTCTTACTAGCTAAGCTAATAAAAAGGGGGATAGAAAAAAAAAAAAAAAAATTACCTGAATTTCCAGCATAAGGTTGGGCAAGGGCACAACTTCCCACAGGCATACTAATCATCTCTCTCAACCTCTCTATATTAGGCTTATACACCCAATATTCTCCTTTATGCCACATTAAATCTTCACACCTAAATAACTCCAACATGGGCTCACATTTTGCAATAAACACTGCATAGATTTCTTTATCTTGGCTATTCTCTACTACAAGATGAGCAGTTGCCAAGCTTACTTGTAATCTATCGACATCTCTCATCCCTGCCTTCCTCCTAGTCCCATTGATGTCGATCTCAATCTTTTCTTCCGGACATGGTAATTGTGCCACCACTACGTCAAGCCCTTGGAATTTACCTGGCTCTGGCATGGGGATCTCCGGGCACCAGCCTTCTATTCTAGTCTCATCAATCCACTCTGGGAATAGTTTTTCCCACGTGACATTAGATGAGATAGGCTCAAAATCGATGATCACAGACTCTACAATCCCATCTAGGTTTAGTTGGGATTGCTCTGGATCCTCGAAGTTTGTCAAACCTACCTTAAGGGTTTCATAAGGCGTTAAGTGTGCCTCAAGAATAACCCTTAGCCATTTAGGGGGTCGTGGGTTCACCTTATTTGAATGTAACAATAATAATGAAGCTTGTGGCTCAGACTTTGTCCGTAGGTAGATGACATCTAAGGGTCGATGAGGATTAGGGAAAAACGCGGTACTAAGGAAGAGGAGGGGAAAGGAGATAAGGAAGATTAGAAATAGAATCAATGGCTTTTGTTTTGATGAAGAAGTACTATTATTGCAAAAAATTGTTGATTGAATAGGCTTGGTAAAAGCCATTTTAGATGAAAATTTGGTTTCTCTTTAGCACGTTTAGTTTAGAATTAGCTAGCTAGCTAGCTAACTACTTATATATATTTGTAGGTTATAGTCAAGGCAAAAATTTGTTTTTAAAACTTTTAAGATATTAAAGGAATAATTTAAAGATGTTGTATGTATGTAAATGACCTAAAATAACCAAGTTTAGGGTCATTGTGCATGGGTGCACGTCGCATACAGAAGTAGTTGAATTTTTTTGCTTTCTTTAATTTGCTACTTCGTAGTTTTTTTTCCCCTTTTAATTTTTGTTTTTAAGGGTTTATTTTTTCTTGCGATCTATATTTTGATTATATTGCTTATCTTTATTGAATGCATGACCAGTTGATCACTAATGAAATCCAACAACCAATCACTGATGATTATATTGAAAGAGAAATATTAACAAATGTGTAATTATCATCATCCGTCATAATATTAGTTTATTTTCAATATTATTTATAAGTCTATTGTTTATATTTTTGTGTTAGGGAGCCACAAGAACAAGAATGATAATGGATCTCGGGATGACTATTGTTATAGTTATATATATATATATATATATATTTTTTTTTTTTTTGGTGCTAGGGAGCCACAAGGGCGGGGATGAGAATCGATCCCATAGATCTCCTGGAATCGGGAGGGAAGCTTTTACCACTTGAGGTACCCCTTACTCTCATTATTATAGTTATATATTGTTGTTGGGAAAGAAATCTATTTGTTTGAATGTTTGATAATACAAATAACGGAAGAGTATATACATGGATTGGAGAAAAAACAAGGAACGTCGGTTGCTGTTGGCCTGGATGCTCATCCTACAATATATTAATTGCAGAAGGTTGATGTATTCTTAATTGATTAACTAATTTATTGTTAGCATCAACTCATTATACATAATATATATTATAAGTTCATGTAAGATTTCTTCCACTAATCCAACAGACCAACATGATGAATAGGAAAATTGGAAGATACAATGTGAAATTGTGAACTTATTTATTGACAAAGTGACGGCAAATCGGCAATAATCTATGTATGTTGGTAACGTAGTTTGGTACGTGTTATGTAATCACTTATTTGGTTATTCAATATTTCAAACTTCAATACACTTGTGTATATACATGTTGACATAGTTTGCTAATTTTATTATTATTATTATATTAAATGGAACTAATTTTCACCAAGTAATAAAGTGATCATTAACCATGCAAAGACAAGGAATACCGAATCTAAATACATAGATATAATAATTCTTAAGTTCAACCAACATTTTCTTGAAATGTTGTCTCATACAACTTTAAACTTGGACAACATTTCAAGGATCAAAAGGCCGAGAGCAAATTTGACTAGTATGACATTTTTAAAATATATTTCTAAAAGAGGAATAATAACAAGTTTTTATAGGTTGAAACCGATCGTGGCTATTGTTGTGGTCACCCAGAACATGTGGTAAAACAAAAGGGTAGAAAAAAGATGGAGATAAGTACAATCCTCCGGAAGCTAAAAACGAAAGTTATTATTCACAATTTTGGAGGTTCCGGGGTCTCGAAAAAATTGTTTGAATTTTTTTTACACAATGTCCCAATGGCAAAAGGAGGAACACAGAAGCTACTCAGGGTTCAAAATTCCATACGAATGTCTCAGAAAAGCGAAAAACTATTATTCTTTTCTTTAGAATTATCTCCCGCATTGCCAAAGGAGATGAGCCAAAAAGGGCATGCGTCACTCGCTATGGGCCATTTTGAGTTCTTGGTTGGTGATGCTAAAAGAGGGATGATATAAGAAGCTTTTTACATGCTAGCATTGATCGTAGGGAATCCCGAGGTCACCCAAAATACGTAATTACAATATAGGGCGAAAATAAGATGGAGCACGGAAGAACCCTCTCGGAAGCCGAAAACGAAGGCTATAAGCCTATAAGTCACTATTTTCGAAGGTTAGTTACAAGGTCTTGGAAAAGATATAGTCAAAAACTTTATACGATGCCTCTATGGTCAAAAGAAAGTTGTAGGATAGATGTTCAGGTTCAAATTAAAAGGCATAAGAAGGTCCCGTGAGAGTTAAAAAGACTAGTTTCACTTTTTGAAAATCCTCAAAAGAGGTGTTCATAACAAGTAATTGTGCGACTCCAAGTTTACCAAGAGTAAGCGGATATTATTCGATGACAAATAAGACGAAGCATAGGTGGTACTCTAAAAGCCGAAAATGAAGGTTATATGTCATGCTTTTTAGGGTTTTCGGGAACCTCAAAAAATATTGTCCTAAACTTTTACATGTTGACCCATGAATTAAGGAGAGACCCTTGCCCTTGACTATTAAAAAAGACTAGAAAGCTAATAACACGGTGTTAGAAGACACTATTCAAAAACTTGATTTAGATACTATTATAAGTTATAACAACTTTTTTATTGGATGCCCCTGAAAAATTTTCAATTTCACAAAAGACCCTCATGATTTTAAAAATTTATAGGATATCCTTCAACTTTTACAAAATTCATCGGATAACCTTATTAGGTAAGAATGTAAAATTTCCCTATATGTTCTCGATTTATTGTCTCTCACAACTTTAGGAGTGGATCCGTTGCGGGCCACGTGATATTAAAATTGAAAGAAAATTCTTGTGATAAGTTCATAGCCTCGATCCTGGCAATCAATCAATCAATTAAATCTCAAATATGCATAACTTGAGGTAACTCCAAAAGAACTAAACATCCATGCATAGATCATCTAAAGCAGTAGAGGATTTTGGAGCTTAATACTTGCTCTCCCTCTTTATGGGAGTTTATATTTTACCGATGTATACTAAGAACTCTTGACTAAGGTATGTAAGCATTCACCTCTAGTTATTTATTTCCACTTTCTTTGTTTCACTCTTTACCCCAAAAACCCTTTAACCCCATCTTAAAATAAAGACTTAAATCAACCACATTTTGACACATGAACAAAAGTGGCTTGTTTTTTTTTTTTTTTTTTTTTTTTTTTTTTTTTTTTTTTTTTTGTGATAGGGAGCCACAAGGGCGGGGATGAGAATCGATCCGAGGATCTCCTGGAACCGGAAGGGAAACTTTTACCACTTGAGCTACCCCTCACTCTCAAAGTGTCTTGTTTTAGTAGTAAATTATAGATAGATTGATCTTACTTTTTTTTTTTTTTTTTTATGTTGTATTTTTCCTTTTCTTTTTAAAATGTTGTAGTTAATGCTGTTTTCCCATAAGCTTAATCAATTTCCTTTCTCCTATTTGACTCTTTGTTAGCAACATTTGACTAATATTAACTACACCTAGACATTTCTATAGCCATCTTTTTGTATCTATTTGTATTTATCCCAATTTTTTTTTTTAAATTTATGTGTCCCAATTAAAGAACACAAGAAGTCTTAGATATTGTTGGTTTCTTTCGAATTTTGTTTCTAAAAGATAAATTAATCTTCTATACCCAAATTTCTACACATTTCGATCAACATCAATTTTCACCTTTTTAGTTCAATTTCTTCTAACCTCTCATGATTTTCATTAATAACAATTCTTAATCTTTTCGAAATAAAATTTCACATTCTACAAAATACTTCAAATAGACCTGACATGAGTTGAATTCTTAAAGTATCTGCTATTGTTATTACCATACAATACATGATGCTAAACTAGTACTGATAAGGAGGCGTACAAATAGGACATATAATATGTAAAATCCATTTCGATACTTGTAGCCTTGTAGGGTTGTAGACTTGTAGCATATACAATTTTCATCCCAACTTCACTAATTTGACCTAGCTCACCAATATATCTCTTATACAATACAATACAATACAATACAATTAAAAAAGCGGCAATAAAAGTTTACTATTGAAAGAGCACTTGCTTCCGTTTTTTTTTTTGTTTTATTTTTGAACTGATATTTGTTTCACTTCACATACTGTACTTCTCCTTCTTCCTCACGTTCACAAATGAAGAATATACTTTAGGAGCTCCTTGCGACCCTTGCCTAATTGGAAATATTAGCTTTCGGCGCCCAAACTTACTTCTTCTTCTTCAAAAATTCGCCTTTTTCGCTTGATTTCTGAGGTAGTTGGGGTTTCGCCTTTCTGTATTTAAGGGGTTTTTGTTAGTTTGATTATTTTAATTAGGGTTTATAATATTTGATTCGATAATTTTCGAATTTTTGGGTTTATGGAATTTGATTCTTAATTTCGAACAGGGTTTTCGAATTAAGGTTTAAAATTAGGGATTGTAAAACCCAGAAAATCAAAAATCACTTTGACAATCTTATATTTTGTTATGATTGATATTTTTAATAACTTTCAGGCAACCAAGGCAGCAGTAGTGTCATTGGTCATGCCTGGAACATTGGTGTTCCATTGATGCTTATGTCTACAAAACTATATGTAAGTATACACTTTCTACTTCCGTCATTTCCATTGGTTTCTTTGTTGCATTGGAGTTTTCTTAGTGACAAATTTGGATGGGTTTTTGAATCATTGATGGATTCCGCTATGTTCCTCGAGAATTAAGGAGCTTTTGAAGAGTTAAATCGGTGTATTTGAATATATATATATATATATATATATATATATATATCAATCACTTTATCCAACTTTCTTTTCCAATGTGTTTATTTGGTAAGGTATAAAGGGGTTTAAAAGAAGGTGTGAAGAAGTTAGGGTTAGTGCTTTTTTAGTGGAAGTTGTAGATTGCACAAAAGCACATTATGAGTGGAGAAGTTGCTAAGTGAGTTAAACACACTATTAGTTGTGAAATGTATTTTAAGAATCGCTGTGAATTATCATTGTTCAGAATTTGAGGCTACTGAAGGTGGTTTATTCTGGTGTAATGGTGGTGGTTGCTGCTATACTCCCAAAAATAGTCATAATAACGAAGCTTTAATGTTAGGAGTCATAGGACTGTAAATTTTTCCGTTACGAAATACTTTTTGGAAATCAAATTTTAGAAACTGCAATTTCATGTGGAATCTGATTATTATTCATTTTAATGAGAGTGTAACATAACTTTTTTTAGGTGCATAGTTTTGAAGTTACCTTTTGCCTTACATGAAACCATTTAGAATAACTGATAGGTTCATTTTGACCACCTCTGGCTCTATTTCAATATATTGGAAAATTCCATTTACTACGTTTTAGAGCAAGTGCCGTGACCACCTAGGCGGGTCCAGGTTAGTAACCAAGAGAAGAGGGAGTTAGCTATAAAGCACGGAAACTCTTCTAGGACCTAGAAGTTCGACGTTTCAGAAATTTGAACACTCGGAAACACTTAGGAAACTCTTCAAAAATGTTTACGAAATTTAATTTAATAATCGGAAACGTTTCCCATAGGAGGAAATTTCATGTGATGTTATGTAAAGCGTTTCATAAACTTTGTGACTTGCATACATTCGTTTGCTATTGTCCCCGAGTTGAGTACCCTATTTATGATCCTCTCATAACCCAACTCACATGCCCAAGTTACATTTTATTTTTCCAAATTCTCTCGAAATTTTTAAATGGTATTTCTTGCTCTCCTTATACCTTGTTATTAACTTTCTAGCCAATTTTAACTGTCTAGGATCCTAGGGGTCTACCCTTAATATAAGGATTAACATGTAAAATGTAGGCCAATATTTTTTTCGCATCTTCAGAAGCCCAAATAGTGTGACTTATAGCCTTTGTTTTTGGCTTTTGGAGGGCCTTGTGGGGCTGCATCTCATTTTTGATCCAAATTTCACTCACTTGCTTCCGATAACCTTGGGATGACCCATGTTCGTTTTTAACCTCTAAAAACTTGTTATATTTTTTCTTTAGAGAATTCCTAAAAACGGAGACATTTGTCCTTTTCGTTATCTTGGGACCTACTTTTAACCTTTCGAACCGTGGCAAGTTGTTGTAGGGCTCTCTTTTGACTTGTGAATTAGCCTTAGTTTTTTGTTGTCGGAGGACTGTCTCGGATTCCGTCTTTATTGGTGAACCCAGGACACCTCACACTTGGTATAAGCCCCTAAAACTTGTTATCCTCTCTCTTTAGAAATCTGTTGAAAGGACACACTAGTCTTTTAGCTCTCTCGTGACTTGTCGTATGACCTTTTGGACCCCAAAAAGCTGTGTAGGGGCCCTCTTTTGACCATAGGGAACATTGTAAAAATTTTAGCATTTTTTTTTCTTCTTTCGAGACCATGAGAACCCTAAAAAAGTGTGATTTATAACCTTCGCTTTTGGCTTCCGGATGCCTTTTGTTTTTAGCCAACTTTTTTTCCACATGTATTAGGTGACACTATTACACTAATATGCCCCACATTTGATTTCGGCCGGAAAAAAAAAAAAAAAAACTGTTATCTTTCAACTAGAGAATTTCCGAAGTTTGGACATAAATAATGCAAAGATCCCATTTAATGTGCTAAAATGGTGAGCTCTCACCCAAAATTACTTAAAGTAAACGCTCTTAACATGTACTCAGCTTTCCCCGACAACTATTATTTGTCGAGAATCTAGTATTTATCTTTTTTTAAGGCTTTCTTTTTTCTGGGATCTTTGTTCGTAAACACAATTTGAGTTAGCCGCTTAATTTTATAAAGCGAGAAGTGACCTGAATCGCATAAGGGGGGAAGGCTTTGCGCTTCGTGCGCCTGGGCGCACTTCTTGGGGGTTAGGCTTTTTTTTTTGTTTTTTCCTTTTTTTCTGGTTTTTGGTGCAAGTAACTTCAAACAATAAAAAGGGAAAAAAAAAAAAAAAGAAAACAAACAAGCAAAAGAACATACTAATAACAGAACAATAAACACACTGGAAAAAAATTAGCATAAAACAGAAGTAAAAATAGAGAAGAAAAAACAGGTGGAAAAAGAGGAGAAAAAGAAATAAAGAGGAGAAGAGAACAAAGAAAAACGCCATTAAAAAAGTAAAAAATAAAAAAGATTGTCTTGAATCTAGCGCGGCAGCAGATCCAGCAAAAGAGCTCCGGCAAGACAGTTTCTTCGGCGAGGTTAGTTGTAGATATAGTGTTTTTCACTCTTTCTCCCTCTATCTATTTCAAAGTAAGTTGTCATATGATGACTACCTATTTCTCTCTCCTAAATCTAAAGAAAAACCCTTTAAAATAGCATGTATGTATCATGTGACTAAATCAGATTTTAAAAATCAGCAATCCCCCATAAGTGTGGGCTTTTGCGCCTTAGCACTTTAAAAAATAGCGTGCCTCTCGTACCCCCTTGCACTTTGACCTCATGAAGCGCTTTCCTGATCGCTTCTTTGCTCTTTGCGCCTAGGGCGTGCGCTTTTACAACTACGGTTAGTCGCTTTCACAACTCTCAATGTTAAGGTATTGCATACTAAGGTCACTACAGGTGGCGATATTTATAGTTCAAGCATAGTTAATGTTTATTCAGTTTCTTGTTTGTAATAAAATATAAAATTGTATTATTTATATAACGAACTGACTTGGACGGACTAGCTAAAACAGTAAACAGACAAAAACACTAGAATTTTCAGATTAGAGATGTCAATAATTTGCAACTAAAAATGGTAAAAGAGTGATATTTCGATTAATAATGGCATAAGAAAGGTGCAAATAATAGATCAAATAAAATAATATATTAATAGCTTGAGGCTCACTCTCTCGCTAACTTTAGGTTATCACTCTCAAAAAAATGGCTCAAGGCCATAACTCTCTCAAGGTTTCTCTTTCAAAATTCTACCTCCTTCTTCCTTTTGCTCTCCTCCTTATTTATACTTGAGCTAAAGACTAAAACCTAATAATACTAGACTGCCGATATTGCCCTTTCCTAAGTTAGACTATTATAGTTTGTGTAAGATATTTTTGTTTTAGTTGACATTATTGTGTTTGAAATTATATATTTGTGTTTCTTTGTTTTTGGGAATTCACGCTTCCTCGTTTCTGTACGCTTCGAAAATATATGGAAAAATTTATGGGAATAGTCCCACCTTTGGTCGTTTCTCTCATTTTAATCCCAAGTTTCATTTATCTAGTTATAATCCCACCTTAAAACTTTATTTTCTTGTTTTGGTCTCTGACTTGTTTCAACCTACTAGTAACCTGGTGAACAATTAATTAGACACGTGTTTTATTTTGTTTGGTTGCAATTTGATTAATTAAACCTAAATTCATTAGTTATAAATAATTGCTTTCGCTGAAACTGCCACTAGCACCACCTATGTAACCACCACCAAACCTCTGCCTTTGCCAAAACTATCCCCACCATCGCATTATCTGCCACCACCGACACCATTATTATTGTCACCACCACCACAACTCAAGACCAAAAAAAATTAAACCACCACAATTACATCAAATTGTCATATTTTAAAGTTATATCTCAACCCTCCACCACCATTTCTACCATCAACTACAACCATAAAATTATTCTGAAATTTGTAAAACACCCACCAGCAACAAAATAAAATTGAAATGAAGAAGAATAGGTTTTAATGTCAAATCGAAATTGGGAAGAAAATTGATAGAAACATAATTGAAATCAAAATGAAATTTAAAGAAAAATCCCACATACCAAATTCGAAAATTATACACCACAAACGATGAACCTTAGGTCGTGCAAATTGAGGAAAAAGAATTGGTAGTGTTGTCGTTTGGTGGCGGGCGATGTTGTAATCAGTTGGTGGTGGTGGGTTAAAGAGAGATTATGAAAACAATGATAGCCTTGAAATTGACGATTAAAGTTGAAAAGGCTCAAAGAGAATGGTGGAGGAAGTATGGAATTTGGGCGGTGCCTGACTTGTAATGGTTGTTTGTATGAGCTTATATGACTGTAGAGTCAATGAGGCCATGATTCATCTAATATATATATATATATATATATTTTTTTTTTTTTTTTTACCTTTTTTCATAATTTTTTATTTAATTATATTATCCTCTTTGAATAAAGTCCAATTTCCTTTAATCATATTAAAAGAAAAAAAATAATTAAATTAAAATTGTTTGATGACTTACATTACCGGTAGCAGGTAAAGTGAACCAAAATAAGAAAATTGAGATAAAAGGTGGGATTATATTTAGATAAATGAAAATTGGGACCAAAATGAGATAAACGTCCAAAGGTGGGATTATACCCATAAATTTTTCCAAAATATATCCATTTCTATGCTACATAGAGAGTTAGGGAATAGAGGATGTCTATCTCTCTCTCTTTCTCTTAGTTATATTTCAAATTGTCAAAAACTAAGATTCATCAACTCACAAGTTTGCCTTATTCATTCATGAAGTTGTCATAAATTTTTTCTTTTTTTGGAATTTAATAGTATGAATGGTCCCTGCAGACTGCAGTGACTCTGTTTAATTGTATATTTCTTTTTTTATTTTGCCATTTAACCTCTGCTGACTTTATTATCTTCATACGGAGTACAAAAAGACAAACCCTTTCTCCCAAATACACAAATAGCCACACTATATTGATGCCGGCCACTGACTGCTAGTACCTTCATACCGCTAATGCCACTATCACTGAACGGCCACTGACCGCTGTTACTGCCACCGTCCAATCTCAGATTCTCCATTCTCAAGTAAATTGCTAAATCATTCAATTCTTTTTACAACTCAAGGAGTTAGGGGTTCAAATTTCAGATGCTAAATCGGTAAATGAATGCTAGTTTAATTGTTTCATTGTTGCTAAATTGTTAAATTCTTGTATGCTAATTGAGGCTGATGTTTGATTTCGAAATACTTTTTGGTTTAGTTGAGATATTAGATTTGTTGCAAATTAAATCAATTATTTTAGTCAAAACTTCGTTGATGTAAAGTTCAGTCATGAGACTGTGAACAATAGCATATGTATTGGAGCATATTATTTCATATTTATATTGGAATTTGAATTTATGTAGTTGTGTATTGTACCTGAGCAACCGGCTTTATATGTAAATATCTGAAAGTCTGGTCTTTGAATAAGTTTGAAGCCACGAGTTGGGAGTCCTGGATAGTCGAAGATGAAATTAATTGTTAAATGATAATTTGGTGACTTATTTAGGGAAAGAGGTGTATATTTAAATGTAAAACTTGGATGCTATTGGCAACCAATTCCAAAATATGAGAACTTGCTTAGAGTCATTGTAATTATTTTTGCTATGTACAAAATCTTAAAGACTATGTTTGTTAATATTTGTTTGTTCGCTTTGTTCACTTTGTTTTGAACATGTTTGATTATTTGTGCTACCCCTGGTTTCAAATCATGGATATGTCCCTGTTTGATTGTCTCAAATCATCTCTGCATCGTTCTAAAACTGGTCTTTGTATACTTCAGTTGAGGAGGCTTTTGTACATTCGTCATAAGAAACCTTTTTTTTAAAAAAAAAAAATGTTATGCATCCATGCAATAAGCTTTATCAAGAGAATTTTATACTAGATCTCCCACAATACGGAGCTCTTTGTTCCACTGTAACATATTTCCAAAATGAAGGTAGTAAAAAGAAACTAATTTCTATTACCGACTTCAATATGAACATTGCAGAATTTGGTGCTAAGGAGTGATCTTCACCAAGAATGTACCTTAATTGCTTTAGCTGCTGATAGCAAATGGAAATTGTTGAAGTAATTGATGATATAACAGTGCAATATCCACCAGAGGGGGAATTTTCATCTGCTGATCTTAAATGGACCAAGTTTGGTACTTCAGAGCACCATGATAATGTAGCTAAAATCCCTTATGATCGAGTAGATGATTTTATATTTGGAGAATGTTCTAACGTGGAGTTTCCAACTCAATTTCATATTGAGAGAGGAAGGAAACGAAGGAGAGGAAGCTTAAAGGAATACAGAAGTGATGAATATCTAGAATATAAATTGTAAGTGCTCCTCTCCTCTAACAACACCCCCCCCCCCCCCCCCCCCCCCCCCCCC
>PYUH01000009.1:3814139-3837069 GCA_016808085.1 Suaeda aralocaspica
TCTCCCAATGCTTAAGTAAGATAGTTGAGAGAATGAAGAGAATAGCATTTAAAAGCTTGTGCATAGTGTTTATAAGAAAGCATAAATAAGCACAGTGTTTTGCACGCTGACTGGAACCAATAGAGTACGTGACGTGCTTTCCGACTTCAGTCTGAGGCTTCCTTTTTTCACTCTTCCTTAATAGTAGTCTTACTTACTTACTTACTTAACTATACTTAACTGTTGTTTACACGTACTTGGTTGTAATAAATCTGATCTGGGGTTTTTTTATGGACATATATTCATGAGAACAATTTTTCATCCATGAATCTATTGATTGACCATATACAAAAGCACACAAATTTCGTATAACGTTCAACAGGTCGATGCTGCATGGCATTTTACAGGCCACACAAGTCGAAACTCTTCCATCTGAAAGATGAATGTTCTTGGGTTTTTTGTTAAATTCCTAATTAAGACAGTTTTGATGTGTCCCTTGAAGGTGTGGATTTTCCACTTCCATGCCACTTAATATCATCACATCTCTTCTGTCCAATTGTATAGACTTCCGCTCTCTTTTTTTCTTTATTTTAGGTTCACTTTGGACTTTTTTAACTCTTACCAAAAAAAAAATTTCCAACGATAGCCCCAAACTTAAAAAGAAAGGATGGGTAGTATAGTCCTTATAAACCAAACCAGGCAAAACAATGTTTTGATATGAAATGTTATTATGGATTTGAGGGCCTTCTTCACTAGTTCATGCTGAGTTAACTTCTTTGCTTTGCTTGGGGTTTTTTTTTAATCACTAACTAACTATATATGGTCCTGTGAGCCTTCAATCGTCCACCCAACTTTGGATAGTTTTTACTGTTTAAAATACAAAATATAAAATTAAAACTTATAATTATAACTTTATATGCGTCACCCTTATTCTTTTTGGAAAAATTATATATTAAGTATTTGTATTTTGAACCCCCCAAAAAAAAAAAAAAAAAAATAAAAAATCTCTCAACGTTAATCAATGCTTCTCTAATCAAATAAAAATACAGTACAATAGTATCCCAATAATAAATCCTATATATACCTATATACACGGTATAATAATGAGGAGTTTTTTTCATATATATTTACACAACTTGAAAAAATTCTCTCTTAATTTACCATGTCACTCTACATACGCGTTACTACCTGTTACGAGCTTTGTAAGTAGCGTATAGGTGAGGTGATTTTAGGTTGCCAATAAAATAGGGATCTACATAACAACTTTACCTTAATCTATTAAGTCGAAGAAGAAATAATAATTGGGAGTTAATTTCCATGAGCCATTATAAAAGAGACTCTACCAAATTGGTACTGTCTAAGATCCTTAAAATAGCTCAATCTTTCCAATGGCCATCACTAAGATTAGCATTTCGAGCCCTGCGCTTTCCCTATGCATTATTGCGCACACCTCGAAAATCAATTGTTTCCGTTTGTACATCAGAGCCACAATAATCTTGGCAACTTCTTAGGATAGCATTCATACACTTGCCCCCATCATTGTATGTGCATCATCACTAGGAAACTTTTTGTGATAATCTTGTCTATCCCGTTAAATCGTAATCTCTATAAAACATAACCCAACTGGCTTTGTCCCTAAGAATGGACAGTGTATCGATCCTAGGACAACGAGTCTTTTGCCCACCTTTCTTTGTCCAACAATCTTCAGAAGTTCAATTTACAAAGTTAGCCTATTGCCCCAAGGTTATGACCCTCGTTTTTAAGTACCCTTGATCACCTCCATGTTAAGACCTTGACAGTAACGCTTTGCTCCATAAGATTGTCAAAGAAGCACTTAGTGGGTGAAAGAGCATTATCCCTTGAGTTTGATAGCCACTGATCATGGGGACAGCTGCTAGCGTGGATAGTCGAAAAATGGTCTCGATGTTATGGAGCACTAAATGAAATTGAGTCAATAAAATGAGTTTTTGTCCATACTCCAATCAATTGCCATTTCTGAGCTGCTATAGTCCACTTGTATAAGCATCACTCTTGGCATTGGGATCTTGATTATCGTTGTATGCCCGCTTTGAAATCTTCCAACGCCAGCCGCGCTTGGAGGGCACTAAGATGGAATGGTGGGAAATGGTACGGTTCTGCTAGGCAGGATAAGGCCTTGGTGGTGGTTTTGTGGAGGCATGCGTTGTGCTAGAGCTATGGCTCCCCACATACGTAGCTTCGACGAATGCAAAGACACCGTTACAAATAAGGGCTCTCTTGTGTGTAGGTTCTTGGTTCTTCTGTTCAAGATTGGAGTCTTGGGTGGTAACTCATTGTGCTAGCTTGCAACTGTCTACTAGAGCAGAATCTGGTTTTTATAATGAACATCGGTTTGTAAGTTATATGATGAATAATATTAAAATTAATTTGATATATGTACGATAAATGAAATGAAGAGATCGAATACTAAACTATCAATTAAGTATTAATTAACAATAATATTCATTGTTCCAATTGAAATATCAAATGAGTAGGTACGTAAGTCATTAAAACTAACAACAACAAAAACAATAGCATCTTTAAATTTCATTTCCTAATCAACAGTTGATTCTCAACAATTCTAATGAACTCAAAACATATCATATACTAGTACCTAAATTGTTTAAGCCAACCATTTATTATTTTTATTTGATGTATCAAAGAATACATACTTCTATAGAAACTAAAGTACACACGCGTACAAATCCAATGAATTGAAAGACTATATTTATTTCTATTATATATATACATATTAAATATATCAAGAGGCTCCAATCAAAAACCGAAAAACGTGTACGTTATTTACGCAATGAATTAGCGTAAACTCTATATACTTATGGCATATCCCATGATATGAATATAATAAAATAGGCAATAAACTCTTGTTGTAATAGAGGTATGTTTTTGATTTTAATTAATTCAAGACCAAGTTAATTGTGGTTAACGGACGGTCTAACCAAGTCAAGCCAGGGTGTAAGTATTAATTTTTCTGAAACGTCCTTGAATTGGAAGATTTTTCATTAATCATATTATATTGGGTTACATATATGACAAATATTTAGTAATTACAAACTTAATATAATCGTTTAGGAATATTGATATTACTATCTATGTACAAGGCAAGACTCTTTAATCCACAATTCCAAAAATGATTTAAGGAAATAAAAAACGTGCATGCATCAAATATATTATACTCCGTATATGGTTTTACTCTAATGTTTTTTGGAAGCGCATTACATATAACTGCCTATTAATTTATTGGCCCAAAATAAACAAATCGACCAAAAAGTTCGCATAATTATGCGTGCCAACATATATAATAACTAGCCACTAAAAAATACAAGTTTGGCTGAAAAAAAACCGTAGGAAAATCAAATAAAAGGTACATTGAGTCTAAATGGAGTATTACTTAAGGGGTAACTCGTATTTTTTCAATCATATTTAAAATGGATATGATAAGAGCAACTGTATACACCTTTATATCTCTTAGTGCACCTGCTTCACATGATTCCTAGTATATTTATATATAATCAAATATAAATAAAAATTAATTAATTGCGTAAAATAACACAAAAGGAAAGTGTTAGCTAGGTAATTACATGTATGTTTTTTTGTTTTTTTTTTTTTTTTTTGTGATTTTTGGCGAGATATTGCAAAAATTATCGTGGTTAGCAACTGAATTCCATGGTAATTAATTATGGTCATATGTTTATCAGCAAATACTACTTAATTCCGGTATTCTTTTCTAAATAATATAAACGGAGTAATTACCATACTCGTATATGTTTGCCCTCGTTTTGGTTAAATATGAGAACGTACAGGCAACCACCAAATCAAACCAGACAAATCACCCTTATCATTTCTGTCTTAACTAGCTTAGCTAAAATAAAAGGGGGATAGAAAAAAAAAAAAAAAAAAAATTACCTGAATTTCCAGCATAAAAGGTTGGGCAAGGGCACAACTTTCCCACAGGCATAGACTAATCATCTCTCTCACCATCTCTTTATATTAGGCTTATACAAACACCCAATATTCTCTCTTTTATGCCACAATTAAATCTTCACACCTAAATAACTCCAACATGGGCCTCACAATTTCGCAATTAAAACACTGCATAGATTTTCTTATCCTTGGCTATTCTCTACTACAAGATGAGCACGTGCCAAGCTTACTTGTAATCTATCGAAACATCTCTCCATCCCCTTTGCCTTCCTCCTAGTCCCATTGAATGTCGATCTCAATCTTGTTCTTCGGAACGATGGTAATTGTGCCCACTACGTCAAGCCCTTGGAATTTACCTGGCTCTGGCATGGGGATCTCCGGGCCACACCTTCATTCTAGTCTCATCAATCCACTCTGGAATAGTTTTTTTTCCCACGTGACATTAGATGAGATAGGCCTTCAAAATCGTGATCACAGACTACAATCCACTAGGTTTAGTTTGGGATTGCTCTGGATCCTCGAAGTTTGTCAAAAAACCTACCTTAAGGTTTCATAAGGCGTAAGTGGCCTCAAGAATAAACCCTTAGCCATTTAGGGGTCGTGGGTTCACCTTATTTTGAATGTAACAATAATAATGAAGCTTGTGGCTCAGACTTTGTCCGTAGGTAGTATGCAGTCTAAGGGTCGATGAGGATTAGGGAAAAACAGCGGGTACTAAGGAAGAAGAGAGGGGGAAAGGAGATAAGGAGATGTAGAAATAAGATAATGGCTCTTTTGTTTTGATGAGAAGTACTATTATTGCAAAAAAATTGTTGATTGAATAGGCTTGTAAAAGCCAGCTTTAGATGAAAATTTGGGTTTCTCTTTAGCACGTTTAGTTTTTAGATTAGCTAGCTAGCTAGCTAACTACTTATATATTTTGTAGGTTATAGTCAAGGCAAAAAATTTGTTTTTTAAAACTTTTAAGATTTAAAGGAATAATTTAAAGAATGTTGTATGTATTGTAAATGACCTAAAATAAACCAAGTTAGGGTCATTGTGCAGGGTGCAAGTTCGCATACAGAAGTAGTGAATTTTTTTGCTTTCTTTAATTTGCTACTGTAGTAGTTTTTTTTTCCCTTTTTAAATTTGTTTTTTAGGGTTTATTTTTTTCTTGCGATCTATATTTGTTATATGCTTATCTTTATTGAATGCATGACCAGTTTGATCACTAATGAAATCCAACAACACATCACTGATGATATATTGAAAGAGAAATATTAACAACATGTGATTATCATCATCGTCATAATATTAGTTGATATTTTCAATATATTTATAAGTCTATTGTTTATATTTTTGTGTTAGGGAGCCACAAGAACAGAATGATATGGATCTCGCGGGATGACTATTGTTATAGTATATAATATATATATATATTTTTTTTTTTTTTTGGTGCTAGGGAGCCACAAGGGCGGGGTAGGAATCGATCCCATAGCTCCTGGAATGGAGGGAAGCTTTTACCACTTGAGGTACCCCTTACTCTCAATTTTATAGTTATATATTGTGTTGGAAGAAATCTATTTGTTTGAATGTTTGATAATACAAATAACGGAAGAGTATATACATGGATTGGAGAAAAACAAGGAACGTCGGTTGCTGTTGCCTGGATGCTCATCCTACAATATATTAATTGCAGAAGGTGATGTATTCTAATTGATATAACTAATTTATTGTTAGCATCAACTACTTATACATAATATATATTATAAGTTCATGTAAGCATTTCTTCCTCCACTAATCAACAGACCAACATGATGAATAGGAAATTGGAAATACAATGTGAAATGTGAAAACTTATTCTATTGACAAAGTGACGGCAAATCGGCAATAATCTTGTATGTTGGTAACGTAGTTTGGTACGTGTTATGTAATCACTTATTTGGTTATTCAATATTTCAAACTCAATACACTTTGTGTATATACATGTTGACATAGTTTGCTAATTTTATTATATTATTATATTAATGGAACTAATTTCACCAAGATAAAGTGATCATTAACCATGCAAAACAAGGATCACCGAATCTAATACATAGATATATATCTTAAGTTCAAACCAACATTTTCTTGAAATGTTGTCTCATACAACTTAAAAACTTGGACACATTTCAGGATCAAAAGGCCCGAGAGAAATTTGACTAGTATGACATTTTTAAAATATATTTCTAAAAGAGGAGATAATAACAAGTTTTTATAGGCTTGAAACGATAGGTGGCTATTGTTGTGGTCACCCAGAACATGTGGTAAAAACAAAAAGGGTAAAAAAAGATGGAGATAAGTACAATCCTCCGGAAGCTAAAAACGAAAGTTAGTAGTCACAATTTTGGAGGTTCCGGGTCTCGAAAAAATTGTTTGAATTTTTTTACACACATGTCCAATGGCCAAAAGGAGGAACACAGAAAGCTACTCAGGGTTCAAAATTCCATACAATGTCAGAAAAAGCGAAAAACTATTATTCTTTTCTTTAGAATTATCTCCCGCATTGCCAAAGGAGATGAGCCAAAAAGGGATGCGTCACTCGCTATGGGCCATTTTGAGTTCTTGGTTGGTGATGCTTAAAAGAGGGATGATATAAGAAGCTTTTTACATGCTAGATTGATCGTAGGAATCCCGAGGTCACCCCAAATACGTAATTACAATATAGGGCGAAAATAAGATGGAGCACGGAAGAACCCCTCCTCGGAAGCCGAAAACGAGGCTATAAGTCCTATAAGTCACTATTTTCGAAGGTTTAGTTACAAGGTCTTGGAAAGATATAGTTCAAAAACTTTATACGATGCCTCTAGGTCAAAAGAAAGTTGTAGGATAGATGTTCAGGTTCAATTAAAAGGCATAAGAAGGTCCCTTGAGAGTTAAAAAGACTAGTTTCAACTTTTTGAAAATCCTCAAAAGAGGTGTTCATAACAAGACTTGTGCGACTGCCAAGTTTTACCAAGAGTAAGCGGAGTATTATTCGATGACAAATAAGAACGAAGCATAGGTTGGTACTCTAAAAGCCGAAAATGAAGGTTATATTCCATGTTTTTAGGGTTTTCGGGAACCTCAAAAAAATATTGTCCTAACTTTTACATGTTGACCCATGAATTAAGGAGAGACCTTGCCCTTGACTATTAAAAGAGATAGAAGCATATAACACGGTGTTAGAACACAATTCAAAAACTTGATTTAGATACTAATTATAGTTATAACAACTTTTTTATTGGATGCCCCTGAAAAAATTTTCAATTTCACAAAAGCCCCCATGATTTTAAAATTTATAGGATAATCCTTCAACTTTAAAATTCATCGATAACCTTATTAGGTAAAGAATGTAAAATTTCCCTAATGTTCTCGATTTATTGTCTCTCACAACTTTAGGAGTGGATCCGTTGCGGGCCACGTGATATTAAAATTGAAAGAAAATTCTTGTGATAAGTTCATAGCCTCGATCCTGGCAATCAATCAATCAATTAAATACTCAATATGCTAACTTGAGGTAACTCCAAAAAGAACTAAACATCCATGCATAGATCATCTAAAGCAGTAGAGGATTTGGAGCTTAATACTTGCTCTCCCTCTTTATGGGAGTTTATAATTTTACCGTGTTATACAAGACTCTTGACTAAGGTTAGGTAAGCATTCAACCTCTAGTTATTTATTTCACTTTCTTGTTTCACTCTTACCCCCAAAAACCTTTAAACCCCATCTTAAATAAGACTAAATCAACCACATTTTGACACATGAACAAAAGTTGGCTTGTTTTTTTTTTTTTTTTTTTTTGTTTTTTTTTTTTTTTTTTTGTTTTTTTGTGATAGGGAGCCACAAGGGCGGGGAGATGAGAATCGATCGAGGATCTCCTGACCGGAAGGGAAACTTTTAACCACTTGAGCTACCCCTCACTCTCAAAGTGTCTTGTTTTAGTAGTAAATTATAGATAGATGATATACTTTTTTTTTTTTTTTTTTATGTTGTATTTTCCTTTTCTTTTAAAATGTTGTAGTATAATGCTGTTTTCCCAAGCTTAATCAATTTCCTTTCTCTATGTTGACCTTGTTTAGCAACATTGACTATATTAACTACCTAGACATTTCTATAGCTCTTTTGTATCTATTTGTATTTATCCCAATTTTTTTTTTTTAAATTTATGTGTCCCAATTAAAGAACACAAGAATCTTAGATATTGTTGGGTTTTCTTTCGAATTTTTGTCTAAAGATAAATTAATCTTCGTATACCCAAATTCTACACATTTCGATCAACATCAATTTTTCACCTTTTTAGTTCAATGTCTTCTAACTCTCATGTTTCATTATAACATTCTTAATCTTTTCGAAATAAAATTTCACATTCTACACAATACTTCAAGACTCTGACATGAGGTGAATTCTTAAAGTCTTGCTATTGTTATTTACCATACAATACATGGACTAAACTAGTACTGATAAGGAGGCGTACAAATAGGACAATATAATATGTAAAATCCATTTCGATACTTGTAGCTTGTAGGTTTGTAGACTTGTAGCATATACAATTTTCATCCCAACTTCACTAATTTGACCTAGCTCACCAATATATCTCTTACAATACAATACAATAAATACAATTAAAAAAGCGGCAATAAAAGTTTACTATTGAAAGAGCACTTGCTTCCGTTTTTTTTTTTTGTTTTATTTTTGAACTGATATTTGTTTCAACTTCACATACTGTACTTCTCCTTTGTTCCTCACGTTCACAAATGAGAAAATATACTTTAGGAGCTCCTTGCGACCCCTTGCCTAATGGAAATATTAGCTTTCGGCGCCCAACTTACTTCCTTCTCTTCAAAATTCGCCTTTTTCGCTCTTGATTTCTGAGGTAGTTGGGGTTTCGACCTTTCTGTATTTAAGGGGGTTTTTGTTAGTTTGAATTAAAATTTTTTTTTTATTTGTTTTGTGGTTTTTTTTTGTTAGTTTATGATTTTTTGTAATTTTTTAGGGTTATTCTTTTGACGATTATTGATTTGGTTTATGGAATTGATTCTAATTCGACAGGGTTTCGATTAGGTTAATTAGGTTGTAAAACCCAAAATCAAAATCACTTTGAAATCTTATATTTTGTTATGATGATATTTTTAATAAACTTTCAGGCAACCAAAGCAGCGAGGAGTGTCATGGGTCATGCCTGGAAACATGGTGTTCCATTGATTTATGTCTCCAAAACCTATATGAAGTATACACCTTTCTACTTCGTCTTTCATTGGTTTCTTGTTGCTTGGAGTTTTTCCTTAGTGACAAATTTGGATGGGTTTTGAATCAGTGATGGATTCCGTATGTTCCTCGAGAATTAGAGGGCTTTTAAGAGTTAAATCGGTTTGTATTGAATATAATATATAATATATATATATATATATATATCACTACTTTATCCAACTTTCTTTTCCAATGTGTTTATTTTGGTAGGTATAAAGGGGTTTAAAAGAAGGTGTGAAGAAGTTAGGTTAGTGCTTTTTTAGTGGAAGAGTTGTAGATTGCAACAAAGCCATATGAGTGGAGAAGTTGCTAATGAGTTAAAAAACACTATTAGTTTGTGAAATGTATTTTAAGATCGCGTGTGAATTATCATTGTTCAATTTGAGCGCTACTGAAGGTGTTTATTCTGGGTGTAATGGTGGTGGTTGCTGCTATCTCCCAAAAATAGTCATAATAACACGAGCTTTAATGTTCGGAAGTCATAGGACTGTAAATTTTTCGTTACGAAATACTTTTTTGGAAATCAAATTTTAGAAACTGCAATTTCATGTGGAATCTGATTATATTCATTAATGAGAGTGTAACATAACTTTTTTTAGGTGTATAGTGATAGTTTTGAAGTTACGCTTTTATGCCTTACATGAAACCATTTAGAATAACTGATAGGTTCATTTTGGACCACCTCATGGCTCATTTCAATATATTGGAAATTCCATTCTCCACGTTTTAGAGCAAGTGCCGTGACCACCTAGGCGGGTCCAGGTTAGTAACCAGAGAAGAGGGAGTTAGCTATAAAGCACGGAAACTCTTCTAGGACCTAGAAGTTCGACGTTTCGAATGTGAACACTCGAAACACTTAGGAAACTCTTCAAAATGTTTTCGAAATTTTAATTTAATAATCGGAAAACGTTTCCCATAGAGGAAATTTCATGTGATGTTATGTAAAGCGTTTCATAAACTTTGTGACTTGCATACATTCGTTTGCTATTGTCCCCGAGTTGAGTACCCTATTTATGATTCCTCTCATAACCAACGCACAATGCCCAAGTTTACATTTATTTTTTCCAAATTCTCTCGAAATTTTTAAATGGTATTTCTTGTCTCCTTATACCTTGTTATTAATCTTCTAAGCCAATTTTAACTGTCTAGGATCCTAGGGGTCTACCCTTAATATAAGGATTAACATGTAAAATGTAGGCCAATATTTTTTTCGCATCTTCAGAAGCCCAATAGTGTGACTTATAGCCTTGTTTTTGGCTTTTGGAGGGCCTTGTGGGGCTGCATCTCATTTTGATCAAATTTTCACCTCACTTGCTTCCGATAACCTTGGAGGACCCATGTTCGTTTTTAACCTCTAAAAACTTGTTATATTTTTTTCTTTAGAGAATTCCTAAAACGGAGACATTTGTCCTTTTCGTTATCTTGGTACTACTTTTAACCTTTCGAACCGTGGCAAGTTGTTGTAGGGCTCTCTTTTGACTTGTGAATTAGCCTTAGTTTTTTTTGTTTCGGAGGTGTCTCGGATTCCGTCTTTATTGGTAACCCAGGACACCTCACACTTGGTATAAGCCCCTAAAACTTGTTATCTCTCTCTTTAGAATCTGTTGAAAGGACCACATAGTCTTTTAGCTCTCTCGTGACTTGTCGTATGACCTTTTGGACCCCAAAAAGCTGTGTAGGGGCCCTCTTTTGACCATAGGGAACATTGTAAAAATTTTAGCATTTTTTTTTCTTCTTTCAGAACCATGAGAACCCTAAAAAGGTGTGATTTATAACCTTCGCTTTTGGCTCCGGATGCCTTTTGTTTTTAGCCAACTTTTTTTCCACATGTATTAGGTGACACTATTACACTAATATGCCCCACATTTGATTTCGGCCGGAAAAAAAAAAAAAAAACTGTTATCTTTCAACTAGAGAATTTCCGAAGTTTGGACATAAATAATGCAAAGATCCCATTTAATGTGCTAAAATGGTGAGCTCTCACCCAAAATTACTTAAAGTAAACGCTCTTAACATGTACTCAGCTTTCCCGACAACTTTTTTGTCGAGAATCTAGTATTTATCTTTTTTTAAAGGCTTCTTTTTTCTGGGATCTTGTTCGTAAACACAATTTGAGTTAGCCGCTTAATTTTATAAAGCGAGAAGTGACCTGAATCGCATAAGGGGGAAGGCTTTGCGCTTCGTGCGCCTGGGCGCACTTCTTGGGGGTTAGGCTTTTTTTTTTTTTTTCCTTTTTCTGGTTTTTGGTGGCAAGTAACTCAAACAAGAAAAAGGGAAAAAAAAAAAAAAAAGAAAACAACAAGCAAAGAACATACTAATAACAGAACAATAAACACACTGGAAAAAAATTAGCTAAAAAAGAAGTAAAAATAGAGAGAAAAACAGGTGGAAAAAGAGGAGAAAAAGAAATAAAGAGGAGAAAGAAACAAGAAAAACGCCATTAAAAAAGTAAAAAATAAAAAAGATTGTCTTGAATCTAGCGGGCAGCAGATCAGCAAAAGAGCTCCGGCAAGACAGTTTCTTCGGCGAGGTTAGTTGTGATATAGTGTTTTTCACTCTTTCTCCCTTATCTATTTCAAAGTAAGTTGTCATATGATGACTACCTATTCTCTCTCCTAAATCAAAGAAAAACCCTTTAAAATAGCATGTATGTATCATGTGATAAATCAGATTTTAAAAATCAGCAATCCCCCATAGTGTGGGCTTTTGGCCTTAGCACTTTAAAAATAAGCTGCCTTCGTACCCCCTTGCACTTTGACCTCATGAGCGCTTTCCTGATACGCTTCTTTGCTCTTTGCGCCTAGGGCGTGCGCTTTACAACTACGGTATGTCGCTTCCACAACTCAATGTTAAGGTAGCTACTAAGGTCACTACAGGTGGCGATATTATAGTTCAGCTAGGTAATGTTTATTCAGTTTCTTGTTTGTAATAAAATATAAAATTGTATATATTTATATAACGAACTGACTTGGACGGACTAGCTAAAACAGTAAACAGACAAAAACACTAGAATTTTCGATTAGAGATGTCAATAATTGCAAACTAAAAATGGTAAAAGGTGATATTTCGATTAATAATGGCATAAGAAAGGTGCAATAATAGATCAAAAAAATAATATATTATAGCTTGAGGCTATCTCCGCTAACTTTAGGTTATCACTCTCAAAAAATGGCTCAAGGCCATAACTCTCTCAAGGTTTCTCTTTCAAAAATTCTACTCCTTCTTCCTTTTGCTCTCCTCCTTATTTATACTTGAGCTAAAGACTAAAACCTAATAATACTAGACTGCGATATTGCCCTTTCCTAAGTTAGACTATTATAGTTTGTGTAAGATATTTTTGTTTAGTTGACCTATTGTGTTTGAAATTATATATTGTGTTTCTTTGTTTTTGGGAATTCACGCTTCCTCGTTTGTACGCTTCGAAAATATATGGAAAATTTATGGGAATAGTCCCACCTTTGGTCGTTTCTCTCATTTAATCCCAAGTTTCATTTATCTAGTTATAATCCCACCTTAAAACTTTATTTTCTTGTTTTGGTCTCTGACTTGTTTCAACCTACTAGTAACCTGGTGAACAATTAATTAGACACGTGTTTTATTTTGTTGTTGCAATTTGATAATTAAACCTAAATTCATTAGTTTAAAAATTGCTTTCGCTGAAACTGCCACTAGCACCACCTATGTAACCACCACCAAACCTCTGCCTTTGCCAAAACATCCCCACCATCGCATTATCTGCCACCACCGACACCATTATTATGTCACACCACCACAACTCAAAACCAAAAAAAATTAAACCACCACAAATTACATCAAATTGTCATATTTTAAAGTTATATCTCAACCCTCCACCACACATTTCTACCATCAACTACAACCATAAAATTATTTGAAATTTGTAAAACACCCCCCAGCAAAAAATAAAATTGAAATGAAGAAGAATAGGTTTTAATGTCAAATCGAAATTGGGAAGAAAATTGATAGAAACATAATTGAAATCAAAATGAAATTTAAAGAAAAATCCCACATACCAAATTCGAAAATATACACCACAAAGCATGAACCTTAGGTCGTGCATAATTGAGAAAAAGAATTGGTAGTGTTGTCGTTTGGTGGCGGGCGATGTTGTAATCAGTTGGTGGTGGTGGGTTAAAGAGAGTTATGAAAACAATGATAGCCTTGAATTGACGATTAAAGTTGAAAAGGCTCAAAGAGAATGGTGGAGGAAGTATGGAATTTGGGCGGTGCCTGACTTGTAATGGTTGTTTGTATGAGCTTTATGACTGTAGAGTCAATGAGGCCATGATTTCATAATATATTATATTTATATATATTTTTTTTTTTTTTTTACCTTTTTCATAATTTTTTATTAATTATATTATCCTCTTTGAATAAAGTCCAATTCCTTTAATCATATTAAAAGAAAAAAAATAATAAATTAAAATTGTTTGATGACTTACATTCCGGTAGCAGGTAAAGTGAACCAAAAAAGAAAATTGAGAAAAAGGTGGGATATTTAGATAAATGAAAATTGGGACCAAATGAGATAAACGTCCAAAGGTGGGATTATACCCATAAATTTTTCCAAAATATATCCATTTCTATGCTACATAGAGAGTTAGGGAATGAGGATGTCTATCTCTCTCTCTTTCTTGTTATATTTCAAATTGTCAAAAACTAAGATTCATCACTCACAAGTTTGCCTTATTCATTATGAAGTTGTCATAATTTTTTCTTTTTTTGATTTAATAGTATGAATGGTCCGCAGACTGCAGTGACTCTGTTTAATTGTGATATTTCTTTTTTTATTTTGCCATTTAACCTCTGCTGACTTTATATTCTCATACGGAGTACAAAAAGACAAACCCTTTCTCCCAAATACACAAATAGCACACTATATTGATGCCGGCCACTGCTGCTAGTACCTTCATACCGTAATGCCACTATCACTGAACGGCCACTGACCGGTTACTGCCACCGTCCAATCTCAGATTCTCCATTCTCAAGTAAATTGCTAAATCATTCAATTCTTTTTACAACTCAAGGAGTTAGGGGTTCAAATTTCGAGATGCTAAATCGGTAAATGAATGCTAGTTTATTGTTTCATTGTTGCTAATTGTTAAATTCTTGTATGCTAATGAGGCTGATGTTTGATTTCGAAATACTTTTTGGTTTAGTTGAGATATTAGATTTGTTGCAATTAAATCAATTATTTTAGGTCAAAACTTCGTTGATGTAAAGTTCAGTCATGAGACTGTGAACAATAGCATATGTATTGGAGCATATATTTCATATTTATATTGGAATTTGAATTTATGTAGTTGTGTATTGTACCTGAGCAACCGCTTTATATGTAAATATCTGAAAGTCTGGTCTTTGAATAAGTTTGAAGCCACGTTGGGAGTCCTGGATAGTCGAGATGAAATAATTGTTAAATGATAATTTGGTGACTTATTTAGGGAAGAGGTGTATATTTAAATGTAAAACTTGGATGCTATTGGCAACCAATTCCAAATATGAGAACTTGTTAGAGGCATTGTAATTATTTTTGCTATGTACAAAATCTTAAGAACTAGTTTGTTAATATTTGTTTGTTCGCTTTGTTCACTTGTTTTGAACATGTTTGATTATTTGTGCTACCCCTGGTTTCAAATCATGGATTGTCCCTGTTTGATTGTCTAAATCATCTCTGCATCGTTCTAAAACTGGTCTTTGATAATCAGTTGAGGAGGCTTTTGTACATTCGTCATAAGAACCTTTTTTTTAAAAAAAAAAAATGTTATGCATCCCTGCAATAGCTTATAAGAGATTTTATACTAGATCTCCCCACATACGGAGCTCTTTGTTCCACTGTAACAATTTCCAAATGAAGGTGTAAAAAGAAACTAATTTCCATTACGACGTCAATAGCATGCAGAATTTGGTGCTAAGGAGTGATCTTCACCAAGATGTACCTTATTGCTTTAGCTGCTGATCAAATGGAATTGTTGAGTATTGATATACAGTGCATATCCCACCAGAGGGGGAATTTTCCATCTGCTGATCTTATGGACCCGTTGGTCTTCCGAGCACCTGATTGTAGCTAAATCCCTTATGTCGCGTAGTAGTGTTTTCTACTTTGGGATCTGTTCTCGGGCGTTTCCCCCCCCCCTTCCTCTTGCGCGCGGCGGCCCCCGCCGGCGCGGACGCTCCCGGCCTACCGCCGTGCTGACTCTTCGCCTTACCTGTACCGTGCATCCTCGAAGAGAAACAAACACACCACCACCCCCAACCAACCCCCCCACCAACCCACCACACAACCCCCAACAAACACCCACAAAAAACCCCCAACAAACCAACCCCCCACCCCACAAACACCACCCCCCCCACCCCCCCCCACACCCCCTCTCAAAACCCCCCCCCCCCCCCCCCCCCGGCGCCCTCAAATATTTATCGTCTTTAACTAGGTAAATTGGTGTAATGTTTGTCTGATCCTCCTGGACTGCAGATATTGGTGCTCATTTGGACCTGAAAATCATGGAGAGGGAGGTGAGATATTGCCTAGTCGGCGATATCGACTGAATACCCGAAATCGTGCTGCCAGACCACAATCTATGAGAGGCTGTACATGTCATTTTGTAGTAAAGCGCCTATATGCATGCCCTTCAATTGCACTGATCATTTATAACGAGAGGCATCACGTGAACAGATCTGGTTTTCCTTGCCATGGTGTTCTTGATAGAGATGCCATAGGTCCTGGTGCTAAGAAAGTGCCGTATATTGGCACTGAGATTCAGCAACAAACAATGTCAATGATTTACCTTGGCATTCCTGAAGAAAATGTAGTGCAAAACCACCTTGAAGGAATTCAGCGTTACTGTGATGCAGATGTAAAACTTGGCAAAATTGCTTCTCAGTATGTGCAAAAGTTGGGAATGGTTATTAAAAGATCTACACACGAATTAGACCTGGATGACCAAGCTAGTGTCCGGTTGTGGATTGAGCGAAATAAAAAGTCTATTTTCTATCATCAGGATTCATCTGATGTAGATCCATTTATATTGGGAATTCAAACTGAGTGGCAATTGCAACAGATGATACGATTTGGGAATCGCAGCATAATTGCTGCAGATTCAACCTTTGGACTAAAAAAACTCAGAGTAAGTTGATCCTAACCTGTTGAGTAGTTTTCTTGTTAAGTAGTCCTGTTTCCATAGAGAAGTTATTGGTTGTTTCTTTTATATGGTTCTTATCTATGCTATTCCTTGTATCCAGTATCCTTTGTGCACACTTCTTGCGTTTGATTCAAGACAACATGCAGTCCCTGTGGCATGGATCATCACCCATAGCTTTGCTAAGTCTGATATTTCAAAGTGGATGAAGGCTCTAATTGGTCGAATACATACAATTGATACTGGATGGAAGATCAGTGGTTTTGTGATAGATGATGCAGCCACAGAATTGGAGCCTATAAGGCAGGTTACTCTTACTGTAGATATGTTTGGGAAAACTCAATATTCAGTCTATTAACCTCTGCTTTCTTCTGTTTCAGGGACAATTTCTGCTGCCCGGTGTTGTTTTCTTTTTGGCGTGTCCGTAGAGCATGGCTTAGAAATATAGTGAAAAAATGCAGTGAAATGAAAGTTCGAAGGGAGATTTTTAAACGTCTTGGTGATGTTGTTAGCAGCATTTGGAAAGGACTGGATTCTGCAGCTACTATTGAAAAGTTCATGCAAGATTTCAATGATCAAACTGCATTCATGCAGTATTTCAAGGATTGTTGGTTGCCTAAGATTGGTTTGTTCTGCTATGACTTCCCTTCCTATCGTAAATCAGAGGTTGTAACTGCCTTCATGTGCTTACCCTAGTTTTTCTTTTGTCAGAGATGTGGCTGTCGATAATGCGGACTGTCCCACTGGCCAGCCAGGAAACTGCTGGTGCTATTGAAGCCTATCATATCAGATTGAAAAGCAAACTTTATGATGATTCACACTTAGGTGCATTTCAAAGAGTTGATTGGTTAGTGCACAAACTAACTGCTGAGCTGCACTCTGGTTACTGGTTGGACCGCTATTCAGATGAACATGACAATTTCAAAGATGTGAAGGAAGCTTATTTATCTTCAACATCATGGCACCGTGCCTTGCAAATCTCTGATGCTGATGTTTGCTTTCATGAGAACAATGATTATTTTGCCGAGGTCCAAAGTCAAAAGGAGAATAATGTATCACATATAGTCTGGAATCCTGGATCAGATTTTGCTTTCTGTGACTGTGCTTGGGCTTTGCAAGGTAATCTATGCAAACATGTTATCAAGGTCAATATGATGTCCAAAATCCACCGCAGTTCTAGTTCCATGTCCTTCCATTCATTCAAAGACCTATTGACAACTTTATTGAGAAAACCCATGGATGATTCAATCGAAATGGACAAGGCGATGGCGTGGACACATCAGATGTTAAATCAAGTACAGAGTCTAGTTGAACTTACTAGCACAAACAATATTGGCACTGTTGTGAATAAACTGCCCTTGAAATGGGTTTCCAGAAAATCCAGAACTTCTGCTCGGAAATCATCTGCAAGCTCGGCTCTTTGTTTCAGCTCTAGTAATGCTGCTTCACAACGGAGTCACAGGAAGCGGAAGAGATTGTCGACACTCAAATGAGCTGATGGGGAAATCACTCTACTATTCTGTGCTCTAATGCTTTTTTGAGTTAAAAGCAATGTTGCATATCATCGCATTCCAAGGTGACAGTTTACTACATACAGTGCGATGTCATACTTTTTTGATTCTTGAATTTTTTGTCCAGTTTTGCTGAACCCTATTGAATTAACCTTAGGATCGTTTATCTCTAAATAGAGTGAGGCTTCCAAAGCAGGTACAAGTTTATCTCATACCTATTTTAGCAGAGTATTTGAAGATAATTAGTGATGTCAATGCTCAGTGTCCCCAATTGATCACTTGACCCTCCTTGTATAGTCTGATTATATCTTGTTGCTACAGATTTCAGGGTAATTTATGTCAGTTATAGGTCTTTATTTTGTCATAAAGTTGGAGTGTGTATGCTTCTCCTTTTTCCTTATTATGGAAATTGATTCTTTCTCGATGTTTGTCAGTGATGTACTAATGAACTATTCATGCCTGAAAATGCTTCAGTGATGTACTGATGTAGGAATCATACGTTGTAAATGCAGTTAGTATATACTTACGCTTTACCGAGTGGGTGTAACAGCAACCGGTAACGCTTTTCGAGCGTGCATTTGACTCATCATTAGTGTACTTTTTAACCTTCTATATTTGACATCTTATCACTTTTTATCTTTAGGTTGTCCCTAATAAGCTGCAGTTTTAATTCTTTGGATTAGTGACTTGTTAGTTGCTATTTCTCTTGTGACAATTATACCATAAGTAGTTTTTGTTGAATTGGATTTTTTTTTTTTTTAATCTTCATTGTAAACTTTCCCGTTGATATCTGCAGTATTTAAAAAATTGAAGGAAAAAATAAATTAATGACAAAGTGTGGAATAGAATTATTTTTAACCATTATACTAGTATTACACAAAAAGAAGGGGAAAATCGTAATCAATAAGGAATATTTACTCTTCTTGCTTTTGATAATGAAACTTCACATTATTATAAATCTACAATCTTGATGCTTCTAATATACTTGCTCGTTTTCTGTAAATATTCTATTTTTAAAGATGCCAAATATTCTGTTTGCCTACCCTATCGTGTTTGTTCTTTTATTTTTCACACATTTTATAAATTATTTTCATTGTATAATTCCTCCCATTTTTTAAAATGTAATTATCGTAGAAAGTTAACACAATAAATCCTATTAATTTTATTTTTTTTTTGTAAAAACTCACATTTTAGCTTGTTTTTAATCTATTTTAGTTCAGTTCACTCGATCAATGAATTAGCTTTAAATGATTTATGAATTCGTAGTTTTAATCACCTTTAAAAACAAACATGTTAGTTTTTATTTAAAAAAACTTTAAATTTAATCCGAAGTAAATAAATAAACTATAGATATCCATCGGAACAGATACGTAATTTGCACTGTTTTAAGAACAAAGGGAGTAGTAGGTATTAGGTAAGGGACAGTAATTTTCTATCAATGGTGGGATCATATATCTCTTGCTTCAAGAAATGACTTTTTTCTTAGATACTTTTTAGGCCTTCCCTCCTATTTCCATGAGGAAAATGAAAAGAAGCCAAAAGCATTTTTCTGGTGTAAGCTCATGCCTAAGATATGTCCAAAGAAAGGAAGAATAATCATTTGTCATTATACCATTATATTCTCCTTTTATCATTAAGTAAAGCATAAAGTTCTTTGACAAAAAAAAACAAATAAAAGAAAGATAAGATTATATTTCAATTTTTGAATTAGCTAGAACCAAATTCATGCATTTTCCTTCTTATTCTTCCACCTCAAAAATGGTTAGCCTTTTGATTCACTTCAAGAATCAAAAGAACTAACTCATTTTATTTGGTGTATCAAACTTTTGGTGGATTATATTTATGGGAACTTTCAACACTAAAACTAGGAATTCAGAGCTTCACTTTAGTTTAGGATTGTTGGATAAATCATCCCTTGAAGTTGCATCAGAAAAAACTCCTCAAGTTGTGTCACTTATAGCTTCGGTTCTTGAAAAAAACATTCAAAAAAATGACAAGTTGTTGAAGAAGTCAAGGACTAAAGATGGAGGAACTATCTTTCATGGTACCAAAGCTCCTGCATTGAACATTCGGCAATATATCGAACGAATATTCAAGTATTCCAAATGCAGTCCGTCGTGCTTTGTTGTAGCATACATTTACATGGATAGGTTCATTCAAGCCACCAGCTGTTACTTAACTTCGCTTAATGCGCATCGGCTTCTCATTGCTTGTGTTATGGTGGCTACCAAGTTTCTCGAAGACGTGTAAGTAAAACTACTATAACACTGCTGCTTTGATTATTGACTTAAGACATATGACCCGTTGTATGTGCTAAATTTGCTATGTTACTGCTGTTATTTGTGCCAGTTTTAGTCATTTTCTGTTGTCTTCTGCTCAGTTTACAGGTTCTGTGAACAGACTTCTCTGCTTAGACTATGAAATACTCCGTGGAACGGATTAGAATTCTCGGCCTTAGGCACTTTTGATACCAAATTAGTTTTGTATCTTGAAATAACTTGTGATCGATTTAATATCTTTTTCAGCTTGTATGCTTACTCTTTTTGTGATAGAAGCCTTTTATGTTTTCGCTTACACCTACCAGAATTTTACCTGCCCCGAAAACCTGATTAAATTCAGGCCAGCATTTTTTGTGTTGAGCGAATTTTTTGCCTAAAAAACATGGAAAACGACCAGAAGTGAAAAGAAAACCAACCTCAGCTAAAACTGAATTTACCAGGCTTGACAATAACCTGAACAACTTATTTGGTAGCTGGGATATGGAGTTGTAGACATGAACACGGGTATAATAAATGAAAAGCGTCCGAAACAATGAATTTAACTTGTATATATCTTATGTTCGAAAAATGAATGTAATATCCTCAACTATGATGAAAGAAATTTCTCATCTCATCCAAAATTTTGAATGCAGGAGTTACAACAATTCGTATTTTGCAAAAATTGGAGGTGTAAGCATAACAGAAATGAACAAACTGGAGGTGAAGCTTTTATGTTGCCTCGACTATCGGCTTCATGTCACACTAGAAGCCTTCGATCAGTATTGTCTACAGCTAGAGAAGGCAGCGAGTAATGAAAGGAAGAGCTGCCATATTGAACGCGCCATCCAAACATGTGGCCTGAAAGGTAGCTGGCTGAAGAAAGAAGAGTCTAAATGCAATCCGAAGTTTGCAGGATATACCTGTGGAGCAATATAGTTTACAACTTTAAGCAATACCAATATTTAATTTTTATGTCCCAAAGATATGGGGTAACAAACTAGCAGATATATAATAGTAATACTACTAGTCGAAAATCTTAATCAACAAAAACAAACAAACACTACAAGTTATCTATTTCTTCATACTGAAATTCCACACACTTGGTGCTAAGCAAAGGGTAACTCAACATTTATGTTTCTTTTGATCCTACCAAAAAGAAAACCAAAGTTTCTTTTGTGAACAATTAAATTAGACAACAGTTGATCATAAAATTTTGGGAAGTACATTTAACCCATGGTCTCAATTATGTGGGGGTAACAGTAACAGGTCATTTTTTGGGCTTTCTAGCATCTCATTACCCATCTAACCATCTTTGATATTCTAGTAGTCAAATTCTGACGGTGATAGAATATTTAATGGCGTAGTTTTACTGCATTCACAAGTTTATAAGGATGTAAAGTGAAAAAAAAAATTAAAAATAAAAAAAATTTGATTCAAAGTTGTTTTATAGTTCATTTCAAATTAAATGAGAAACTTTATTATAAATTGTACCAAGAAATTACCTTATAACAAGGAGTCTATATACTCAATGGATATGGGGCTTTGATCGATCTTGATCAAAAAGAAATACTACCTCTGTATCTTTTACTTGCAACAAAGGAATATTTTATATCTCACAAATGATACCTTTTTTGCAAGTAAAAGATTACAGAGGTAGTACAAGGTTTCACTACTATGTAGTAGTGCATATCATTGTATATTGTAATGCTACTACATATTCTAAAGCCAAAAGTAGGGATGTCAACGAGCAGAGCAGAGCCGAGCCGAGTAGTAGCTTGTTCGAGCTAGGCTACTACTCGGCTCGGCTCTGCTCGTTGACATCCCTACTCAGCTCGGCTTGATAACTATTAATTGAGCTCGAGCTCACGAGCTTTCAAAATTGTTGCTCGAGCTTGGCTCGTTTAAATTTGTAATGTTCGAGCTCGACTCGTTTAAGCTTAATTTTCGAGCTCAAGCTCGAGTTCAAATCAAGCCTACAAGTAAACAAGGCTATGAATAAAAGAACCTTCTACATATTTTTTAATCATCTCTTTGCAAATAAAATATATATTAAAGCAAAAATATAATTATTAGTAAAAGTGTTTAATGCAATGTCAACTTATTCACATAATTAAATTTAGATGAAATAAAATATAATACAATTCATTTATGTTTAATTTGTAACCAATAATTATACTACCTTAAAAAAATTGTGCTATAATGAGCTACCAACGAGCTATAAACAGACTATGGCCGAGCTTATAGATAAGCTATGAACGAGTTGTTCACGAGTTTTAACAAACCAAGCAATAAGCTATTCGAGTAAAACTCGTTTATTAATCGAGCTTGAATTTTGTTCATACTCGTTTATTTATATATGAACGATTTTTGACTAAGTTTTGACCAAGCTTGTTTACGAGTGTATCGGCTCATTGATATCCCTTACCAAAAGTTTTTTTTTTTTTTTTTGCAACTCACAATAGGCTAAGGTTAACTCTGAGTTGTCAACTTAACCCTAGCTATATTAGGGCCCCGAAGAGGCACGGTACAAACATAACTAGAAAACATATTAAAGAGACAATCAATACAACACACATAATTTCTAATTACTAATTTCCTTGTTTGAGATGGAAGATCCACCATATGAATAGTTTCTAATTTTCTTTTCATACCCCTTTGAGATCTTGGATGGATGAGACTTTTTACGGTGGGAGCTCTTTTCTATCTTCCATGGCTTCAACTTTAAACATGTGACGACAAATATGGTTAGAAAAATGAGTAGGGAGAATTCTTGCGAATCTTGATACTTTTCCTTACGACCTCGTGGCTCTCTTCTTTCTCTTGA
>PYUH01000009.1:3858968-3908974 GCA_016808085.1 Suaeda aralocaspica
TTCCTATTATTGGTTTCTTGTTTACAATTGAATTGTGCGCAGATTTAGTTGTAATTCTGGTAATTGTTGAATTTGTGCCGAGAGGTAAATCACCACAATAAGGCCACGGATAATAGGCGGAATTAGTCTAGGCTGAGCGAAGCCGCTAGATAGTTTCGAGGGAGTCTAGAGTTGAGAGAATTAGTGAGCCCTAATTTGACGATAGTTGTGAGATTGAGCGATTCTTTGTTAGTGAATCCATTAGTTGTTCTTGGTGACCCGAATGACCCTAGGCTTAGTTTATTGGTTTAATTCTTCGTCATTTCCAGTAATTAGTTAGTAATTAGTCAATAGTCAGTTAGCTAGTCAATACTTCTCGACCAAGGCTCTTTACACAGTTTAAGCTTTTTAGAACTAATAGAGTTTAACTGCTTCCCTGAGGATTCGATCCTTACTACCCTAGCTACATTAGTTAGTGTCGTTTGGTTTACTTTTGATAGGTGTGCGATAGCCTGTTCAACAACTTTTTGACAACTTTTTTCCCGGATCCCAGAAAGTAAAAAAAAATAGTGTGTAATAGCCTTTGATTAAAGTGTTTATTGTTTCCCTTTTTCTTTCATTGTATACTATGCACCACCACCTAAGACGATCTTGAAACTCAACAAAAGGCCAATATGACAATAGTTTAGAAAACTTCCATAAAGAGAACCAAACAAGATCTTAGAAGCTAAAATCAAACGTGTAAAAAAATATGACAAAAATGAGATAAATCCCAAAATCGTTATCCTTCAAAAAGAAACGGTCCCAAGACAATTTCATAATTAAATTCATTATTTCTCAAATTCATTGGTTACATCAAATATTCTTTTTTGATGATTTTAGTTAAATTTGATCAACCAATATGAATTAATTGAAAAATACTATTTGCAAAAATCACGGGTATTCGTATTATACTAATAATCATCTATAATGATCTTGGCAAGTGCTTCAATTCATCATTAATCCATCATCCCAATGGAAAATTTAAATTTATTTTCAATCTTTCTGAAGATTGCTTCTGATTACAAAAGAAGGTTTTATAAATTGAATTGCTAGGAGGCTAGGACAGTACAAAAGACTGCTATCTGGAAGTGCAAACAATGTATGAGTGTAACTACTATTCTGGCAAAAAAATTATTGCGCAGATGTGCACAAAGCCCACTAAATTAGGATCACTATACACTACAAGAAAACCCTTGCGTCCATAATACAAAACCTGAAAACCCATCAAAGATTATGAAGAGCTACAACAGAACAATGGGTGTGGGTCTATAAATGTCTGGCATACGGCACCCATACTAGGCGACCAATATCGAAGCTGAGGCCAAAAAAGTCTCACACAATGACTTTTCTCATCCTGTTATCAATTAGAATTTCTCCTTGATGCATAGATACGATAAGCGGCCAATCCAGCAACTGCAACAGCTGCTCCAACTGTGAAAGATTTCAATTATATCAGTAATGAGGATAAATTTTGGTGAAACAAAATGCAACATGAATGTAATAGAAATACGAACACATTATGAAGGACATTTCCAAGTCTCCACTAACATCAACTATTTCCATGTACAAGCTAATCTAGCCGCCATCAAGATCATGAATTTAACAAACACGTAAAATACCAGGGGATCATTGAATTAATGCCTCTGGACATGAAACATATGAAGTTCGGGATTTTTTAGATTGTATCCCCCATTTTACATATATATATACATATTATATACTAAATACCTCGATGTTTTTCATTAACATATATACGGTAGATAGCTCAATGCTTTAGATTACAATTTACATACTATCAAGGTTTTAATAAAAGAAAAAATTGACGTAAATGATCCTAACTCGTAGCTACCTTCAAGATTTAATCCCAACTAACGTTTAAATCTAACTAATCCCAACTATTGACGGTATTATCTTATATTATTCTGAGTCTGTAAGAAATCTCTAAACAGTCATTTAATTACTTTTCCTACAATTTCCACCAAAATCCCTTAAATTCATCCCCTAAACATATCCTCTTCAATCAAATTTTTGTTCTTCCCTTATCTCTCTGATTCTCCATTTCACCACCAAACCACTGTTCAAAAGTTACCATAATCAATCCCCCTCAAAAAATTAGTGTAATCAATCACATTTCCTGCCTTATTTTGCATTTGATTCGTTGAATTGCAAGGCCCCTACTGCCTCCGTTCCTGATGGCAATTCATCACTCTAAAAAATTTTGCTAAAATATCTCTTGTAAGTTGTAACAAAAAAAATCCGCTGTCATCAAACTTAATCACAACTACACCCCTAGAATCTTCAGTTTTGCGTAACTGTTAGGTTTCGAAATAAAGTCACGAATTTGGACGCTAATTTTGTCAGGTTAACACGGCCACGACTATTCAGAGCCTACCTACATGCTAAAAAGTGCTTTAGCAAGTATACTTAGGGCCTATTCATTTTAGCTTAATTCAATTCAGTTCAGCTCCAATCAGTTCCACTTTCAGTTTACTGCTCCAATCACTTCAATTTCTAATTTCCTTCTCTCATAAACAATTCATTTCAATCATTTATAGCTCCAATCACTTAAGCTCAGCTCCAATCAGTTCAACTAAGTTGTTTTCAGTAAATATACTCTCATAAACAATCCATTTCAGCTAATCAGTCCGCTTTAGTTGTATTTAGTAAATATGAACAGACCTTTAGGATGAACATCAACTTCTACATTCTACAACATTGTTGCTATTTGGAATTGATTTTTTCTTTCAGTTGGGAAATTATTTAGGGAGTACAATGACATTTGTCACTGATCTAGAATTTTGAGAAAGAGAAAAAAAAAAAAAAAAACTAAACTTGAGATGAGATGAGAATCAAAAGAAACCGCAGATTCTTTGAGAATCAAAGAAGTTAGGAAGAAGAAAAAGAGGATCCATAAGTACTAAAGAGAAAGTAAAGAATTAAAATTCACCCAATAGATGACTAAGTTTTTATAGAGACCCGCTTGAGGCTTGTGTAACCCGTTTAACAGGTTCCCTATGGACTTGGAATAAAATAAGATATACCCCTAATAGTTACAATTAATTAGATTCAAACATTAGTTGAGATTAAATTGAGAAGGTAGTTAATAGTTGGGATTATTTACATCAACTTTCCTTAATAAATTATATACCTCAAATGTTTTCAATTACATACAACCAAGGTTATAATAAATTCTATAACATGTCCCTCTACTCCCTACCAGCAACTAAATGTTAATAATTCCGTTGTATTGTACGCTCGATGCATTTAAGAATTAAGAATCAATTAACATATTTTAAGAAGAGTTCCCTCAAAAAAATTTCACCTTTCATATGTTTAAATTTCACCTCTGTAACATTTCCCTACTCCCTACCAGCAACTATATGTTAATAATTCCGTTGTATTGTATGCTTGATGCATTTAAAAATTAAGAATCAATTAACATATTTTAAGAAGATTTCCCTCCAAAAAATTTCACCTTTTTTTCTGCAAAGTAAACTTTTGTATTTTAAAAGCTTCCGTCTTCTCATTATATGTAAGGGCAAGGAACCTTGCGTTGTGATCTGTGAAGGTGTTAATTATGAAGGGGATTTTTATTTCTTTGGAACAAAATCTTCCTCAATCCTCACAATATGTTATCTCTCCTTAAAATACATCAAGTACATAAACAAAGCATAAACATACTAAAATGAAGGTATTATTAATGATTAGTTAGCAGCAGATAAGGTGTAGAGTTTTCTCAAACCCTAGACATACTTTTTTAAAAACATTGACGATATTTTGTAGACATCATTAAAAACAATTAAAAGATAAAAATTCCTAAAACTTTTCAACCGTAACAGTAATAACACATGAAAACATGACACCAATACTTTAACAAATCAACAGTTCAAGCTTTTATTCACAGCTTCCCTTCTGTAGTTCTGTTACTACCTAGTTCGTAGGAAAATCTAAGAGAAATATATGTACATTCATCACGTGATTCATCCAACTTTTCACCAACATCAATATTTATATAACATACTAATAATTTGGCTGAATAAATTACCTTAAAAGTAAAATAAATTACCACAAGGTATTGCAGCAGCTAAAATCCCCATTAAAAAGTGATGCTAGATCCATAAAGGAAAAAGACATCACCAACACTAGTAGCTTTGAAAGAATGAAGAACACATAACAAATTAAAATGCATTATGCAATAAAGAAAAACATTCGACAACTAAATACCCCCATGTCCAATGCAGAAATGATGTTATCCATATTGCTATGACACAAGTGTTAAAAAAAATACCTCCGACAAATAAAGCAGAGTTTTTGACAAGACGGTGATATTGCTTTCTACTTCTTCCAACTTCAGTCTCAGGAATGCTTGAATGAGGACGTTCTGCAGAATTCACAACTCTGCGGAATATGTTGTTAAAGTCCCCCAATTTGGAACTGATAGGCACTGGAGCTTCAATACCCATATCTTGGCTAACCTGTAAACAAAAACACAATTCACATTATTGTTTCCAGAGTCTTGGCTGCAAGGTAGGGGTGAAACAAAAACATTCATGCTTTTCAAAATTGTAAAAATGACTGAGTTTTCTAGATCTGTTGAGACTGCTAGTGACGGAGTATCACTTAGATGTGACTTTTTACAATACCCCAAGAAAGATGCCTAGGAAATATGTTGACCATTTGCATATTGTGATTATTTTCTCAAAAATTAGGGAACACAATTTCTACATAAGTGTTTTATTTATGACAATGCATTCGATGTTACTTCAATAATTCTTTCAAAACTCATACTTCTTCCAACAATAAATCAACATAATTAATTAATGTTTTTTTATGTTACTACACAGTTCACACGTTAAATTGGCTAGCAAGTACCAATAGCTCCATATCAGCTTTGCACAAATTACTGATACATTCAGGGTCAAGTGTTCAGCTATTAAGAGTACTTGAGGTTACTATATGACAAAGAGGGACATAATTAGAGAATGTAAAGGATATACAAAAAACAATCCAAAGAAACAATTAAAGTACAGAGGATAGAATAAGAAATACCCGAGTAGAATCCTGGATAGCCATAGGATATGGATCCAAATCATCTTTAGCTGCCACAATAAGCGAAGGCACCTCATACCCAGTATCTTCCCCATGACCAGCAATCTCTACCAACAATTCAGCTGTCTTTTTCCATGATAATTCATCAGAACTGCAATGAATAACCTCTCATTAGCATACTAGTCACAAGACTCACAAAATTGTAAGTAATTACACTTGGATGATTCAGGTTTTGTGTTAGTTGTGAGTGTTGGATTAACTTTCATCATTAAAATGTATTGCAGATAACATACGATTGCACCATCAATTTTCACAATCATTGGTGCTTCTTTTAACATTCCAAGTTTCTCTTTGTTATTATAATGAAAAATCATTGCCTAACAAAAAAGGCAAACTCAAACACGAGTTCAGGTTTTCTGAGAAATATACAAAATTATTCATCTTGTACTATAGTTCAAGATCATCATTACAAGAAGCTAAGGGAGGAACAGTTTACCAAGATTTGAAAATCATTCACATAATAATCAAGAACTATCAAAGCAAAATTTGAGAGTACACATCACAAAACTGTACTACAAGTTAAAAGATCAAGCAGCCAAAAAAATATATAACCTAAAATTTGACAGCTTAATGAACCAGGTTCTAACACAATCTTTATTTATATAGGGCACTATTCCTATGTACTCGTAGTAGACTCTGACTCACCAATCCTCTTAGTTGTCTAGAATATTGTCTTAGGACCTCATCCATAAATAGAAAACATCACAAGTATTATGAATTTGATCGAGTGCAGTGAACGAAGTCTCAAACTCACTAGGTTGCTCACATCCTACTAATACTACTACATCACCAAGCTATTGAAATGATTAGCTGTTCAAAACAAACACCAACCTGATTTTAAAACACAATAGAGGGGATTGATAATCTGATATGATCTCAAAAAGGGTTTTAAAAACTGGCACGTAGCCATATCCTATAACAGGCTTTTGCTTCTTATTTGAAAAAAGAAATGCATTAGTCAGAGCCAATTAAGGTTTTGCTTTCTCACCACAGATGGTCAGACAGGAAAATGAATAAACAAACAAAGAGATTACCCTCCCAACAAGTTTTAACTTCTTCGCCATTGACTTTCACAGCCACTTTTACAAATGCCGATACGCTAATGGGAGGTACTGGAAATCAATGAGGAAATAAACATATATGTATTCATGAGTTACTCATTCTATGAACTTTGTAGTTTGTACCAACCATGCTGCAACTTCGTAGGGGTAAGTATCTACACGAATGACATTGCACCTGCAAATTTGACTCTTATGGCCTTTACCCCCCCCCCCCCCTTCTCCCCTCTTCCTCCCTCTTTCTTTTCAACACTTACCGTCAACCTCGCCATCCTGAGGAAGTGTCGATAAAGCCCACATAGATGAAGTACTAGAATCCATTATGGGCCATATCCTTTAGTAGAAGAACAATCTGTTGGAAACCTGGAATCTAAGTACATGCCAACAAATGCATTTTTATCCAGCAAATACCAAACAAGAACCCTGTTCACAGGCAATTTAAACTTCAACAATAAAATAGATTAAGAAGACAGCTTCTTCTAACATATACCAAAACATCACCTTATACTTGTTATGAAAAACTGACAGGCCTCTATTTAAACAAAACCCAGGCAATCCAGCTCCAATATATTAGGCTACAACAATGCATAATAATGTGAATGTCATTGTCCAATACAGAAAATGTAGTTCGTGCATCAAGAAAGGCTGCCAGATAACATGACAGTATATAATGCTGCGACGACAGTAGCCTGTTGTATTACTCATATACACATACAAGGACACAAACAAAAGCACATAAATTGAGAACGTGAGATGATGAATATATTCTGACCATATTATTCATTTGCTTCGTCTACAAACTGTCACTGCTATAAATAGTAACCGTAAGTGAGCATTATTATGTGCTTGGCAAAAACACTTCATAAATATAGGGGTGCAGACTAGCATAAAAGAAATTTGAAGCACAAGTGTTACAAGTGAACATAAGAAGTACTCCATCTATTTCAATTTGTTAGTTATGTTTGGTATCATGCACGTAAATAAGAAAAAAGTGATCATGAATCTTATTGGATGAAATAAAGCAAGATTCAAGTACTTCAAGAAAGCAAAGTACTTCTTTTGTTTTTTTCCTCATTAAAAAAATTATAAAGTAATGAATAATTTTGTTACAGCTTACTAACCAATCAAAATGCTCTGGATAGATAAAAAAAGGAAGGATTTTAAATGTAACCAACAAAAGAAAACGCCATAAAAGGAAACATAACTAACAAACTGAAATGGAGGGTGTAGTATATTTCAACAGTTACAACATCGTTGCTACATAACAAACACCTTTAGTGTTTCTTCAAGATAAAGCACATGCTCACCTGTCATATACAAAAATTGCTATGTCGCAAGCCGCTAAAGAATCTTTGGAAGAAAGTATATTCTTAACTCTATCTTCAGGTATCTCTCTCAAAACAAGGAACTTCTTGCTTCCCTGCCAGAAAAATAATGGAGATTTAAGCACAACGATATGCACATGATAATTTTCTGTCTTATTCTCTTCATAGCCTTTCTAATTCTTTTTTCTCCCAGAATCAGCTGGATGTCAAATCTTTCAGAAAAAATCATGGTTCTAATTAGCTTTTAGAAGGTTTCAAGCCAATTAAATGCTTGAGATTATCATTCATTTTGCTATAATTACAAATCCTATGATCTTCTTCTCTCATAGCCATCATTGCCTTCCTTAAGAAATCACCCAGCAATAACATGAAACGGTAGTTAAGTGGTAGGGGGGACACTAAACAAAGACAGTTGTTGCAAACACTCACAGTACTACAAAACAAGGCATTTGAAAATTGAACAATTAGACAAGGTAACCTAAAAAGAGAGCCTAAGTTTCTGACAAATCATCCTTCACTCACAATATAATTTTTTTTTTTTTTTTTTTTGGGGGGGGGGGGATTGCTAGAGGAGAGAGATGGAAAAGATAATTACACCTACTAGACCAGAGTGAGAGGGTAAGTTGGATAGTGTTCACAATCAACTTCAGGTTCTACTTTGTATTTTGGGAAAGTGCTTGTAATTATCTGCTACAAACAATAATTCTAGATATTAATCATGATCATGAGACCATCATCTTTATCTCCTTTCATAAATACCAACTATTTGTCCAGCTTTGTCAATTGAATCAATTAATAGCAGCTAATCATAGTATCATTATAACAATGAGTAGTCAAATTATCAAAGTAACACAATTCATAATCTCCAAGCACAGCCACCTTAAGTCCTCAACGCTCATATATGCATTCCTTATTCTACTTAATAACATTTATTAAACTTCCATGCATCTCCAAGCACATCCATCCTAAATATACAAAATTCAAATCATCCTTATTCCACTTATTGGCTTAATTCTGGCCCGTATGTGATATGTCCAAAACCTGATTTAGCTTCCAACATAGGTACACAAATCTTTTCCGAATTCCCAATCTTACAATGTATTGGGTGTTGACATTCCAGTTGAATCTCCCAATTTTCACGATAAGTCTCTAACTGCCCTCATTCACAAGACAAGTACAAACTTCATAAAAGAGGATCTCGTGTTTTGGTAAAACATGAAATAGGGAGTCTCTAAAAAGGGTTCCATAACAAAATTTTCAACCCCAAAAAGCAATCCAATCACGCTGAGCAAGAAATACCTATGTAATAGAGCCTAAACGTAACAGCAAATGCTACCTCCACAACTAAAACTTCAACAAACCCTCTCTGTAGAAAAAAAAAACACCTATATGAGAATAGCACTCCAAACTTCTCCAGTATATATTACAACAAGAATAACATCATTACTTACTCCCATATGGTTACCCACAAAAACCCTTTTCCTACATCCATTCTTATCTAAAGTTACAAGCAGTTAAAACCCATTTTCCTCAACAAACCCTCTCCGTAGCAGAAAAAAATAGACCTATATTAGATTAGAACTTCAAACTTCGCCACCATGTCACTACAACAAGAATATTAACCATAAAGCATTTTTCGTAAAACATGAAAGAGGGAGTCACTAAAGAGAGGGCTTCAAATACAAGGACATGTGAAAATTTTCAACCCCCAAATGCAATCCAATCATACTGATCATCTAATACCTATATAATTGCGCCTAAATGTAAGCAAATGCTACCTCAACGACCAAAAGTTGAACAAACCCTATCTACAGCAGGGGAAAAAAACTATATAAGATTAAGACTCGAAACCTCGGCACAATATAGGACTACAATGAGAACAACAAGATTAATTACCCAAATGGTTACCGGCAAAACTCCTATTCCTCTATCGAATCCTATCTAAAGTTACATGCAACTGTAAATCCAGTTTCCTCAGGGGCTTTGAGATTGCTAGAGGAGAGAGATGGAAAAGATAATTACACCTACTAGACCAGAGAGAGGATAAGTTGGATAGTGTTCACAATCGTCTTCGGGTTCTACTTTGTATTTTGGGAAAGTGCTTGCAATTTCCTGCTACAAACAATAATTCTAGATATCAATCATGATCATGAGACCATCATCTTTATCTCCTTTCATAAATACCAACTATTTGTCCAGCTTTGTCAATTGACTCAGTTAATAGCAGCTAATCATAGCATCAGCCATATTTAGTTATAACGAGTAGTCAAAATATCAAAGTAACACGATTCACAATCTCCAAGCACAACCACCTTAAAGTCCTCAACGCACATATATGTAATCCTAATTCTACTTAACAACATTTATTAAACTTCCATGCATCTCCAAGCACATCTATCCTAAATATACAAATTTCAAATCATCCTTATACCACTTATTGGCTTAATTCTGGCCCGTATGTGATATGTCCAATACGTGTTTTAGCTTCCAACATAGGTACACAAATCTTTTCCGAATTCCCAATCTTACAATTTATTGAGTGTTGGCATTCAAGTTGAATCTCCCAATTCTCACGACAAGTCTCTAACTGCCCTCATTCACAAGACAAGTACAAAATTCATAGAATAGGATCTCGTGTTTTGGTAAAACATGAAAGAGGGAGTCTCTAAAAAGGGTTGCATAACAAAATTTTCAACCCCAAAATGTAATCCAGTCACGCTGAGCAAGAAATACCTGCGTAATAGAGCCTAAATATAACAGCAAATGCTACCTCCACAATTAAGACTTCAACAGACCCTCTTTGTAGCAGAAAAAAAGACCTATATGAGAATAGCACTCCAAACTTCGCCACTATATGTTACAACAAGAATAACATCATTATTTTTTCCCATATGGTTACCCACAAAAATCCTTATGCTATATCCAATCTTATCTAAAGTTACATGTAGTTAAAACCCATTTTCCTCAACAAACCCTCTCTGTAGCAAAAAAAAATAGACCTATATTAGATTAGAACTTCAAAGTTCGCCACCATGTCACGACAACAAAAATAATCACTATAAAGCATTTTTTGGTAAAACATGAAAGAGGGAGTCACTAAAGAGAGGGCTTCAAATACAAGGACATCTGAAAATTTTCAACTCCGAAATGCAATCCAATCATGCGGATCATCTAATACCTATATAATTGAGCCTAAATGTAAGCAAATGCTACCTCAACGACCAAAAGTTGAACAAACCCTATCTGCAGCAGGGGAAAAAACTATATAAGATTAAGACTCGAAACTTCGCCACTAGATGCGACTACAACGAGAACAACAAGATTATTTTCCCAAATGGTTACCCGCAAAAGTCCTATTCCTCTATTGAATCCTATCTAAAGTTACATGCAACTTAAATCCAGTTTCCTCAAGTGCTTTGTAACTTCTTCCATCTAAGTCATCTTCATTTTCCCTCCAGCCCTCAATTAAAATTCTTACCAACCCAACCAAAACTTCAACAAATGCTCTTTATACAATAAGATTAGCACCCCAAACTTTGCCACTATATGTGACTAAAACATAGATAACATCATTATTTTTCCCCATATGATTATCCACAAAAATCCTTTTCCTGTATCCAATTCTATCTAAAGCTACGGGTCTGTTAAACTATTTTCCTATTTTACATTGTTTGGTTTGATGTAAAATATATTAAAATGTAAAACTTGGGAAGGGTCCACCATATTAAAAACATTTTCCCTCAAAATTGGGAGGAAAACCATTTTCCATCACACTTAAGAAGGAAAACGTTTTGCAAACAAATTGAAATAATTGATTTTTCACTCAACCAAACAATGGAAAATGTTTAGAATGTAAAATTATTTTACATGNACTTAACAACATTTATTAAACTTCCATGCATCTCCAAGCACATCTATCCTAAATATACAAATTTCAAATCATCCTTATACCACTTATTGGCTTAATTCTGGCCCGTATGTGATATGTCCAATACGTGTTTTAGCTTCCAACATAGGTACACAAATCTTTTCCGAATTCCCAATCTTACAATTTATTGAGTGTTGGCATTCAAGTTGAATCTCCCAATTCTCACGACAAGTCTCTAACTGCCCTCATTCACAAGACAAGTACAAAATTCATAGAATAGGATCTCGTGTTTTGGTAAAACATGAAAGAGGGAGTCTCTAAAAAGGGTTGCATAACAAAATTTTCAACCCCAAAATGTAATCCAGTCACGCTGAGCAAGAAATACCTGCGTAATAGAGCCTAAATATAACAGCAAATGCTACCTCCACAATTAAGACTTCAACAGACCCTCTTTGTAGCAGAAAAAAAGACCTATATGAGAATAGCACTCCAAACTTCGCCACTATATGTTACAACAAGAATAACATCATTATTTTTTCCCATATGGTTACCCACAAAAATCCTTATGCTATATCCAATCTTATCTAAAGTTACATGTAGTTAAAACCCATTTTCCTCAACAAACCCTCTCTGTAGCAAAAAAAAATAGACCTATATTAGATTAGAACTTCAAAGTTCGCCACCATGTCACGACAACAAAAATAATCACTATAAAGCATTTTTTGGTAAAACATGAAAGAGGGAGTCACTAAAGAGAGGGCTTCAAATACAAGGACATCTGAAAATTTTCAACTCCGAAATGCAATCCAATCATGCGGATCATCTAATACCTATATAATTGAGCCTAAATGTAAGCAAATGCTACCTCAACGACCAAAAGTTGAACAAACCCTATCTGCAGCAGGGGAAAAAACTATATAAGATTAAGACTCGAAACTTCGCCACTAGATGCGACTACAACGAGAACAACAAGATTATTTTCCCAAATGGTTACCCGCAAAAGTCCTATTCCTCTATTGAATCCTATCTAAAGTTACATGCAACTTAAATCCAGTTTCCTCAAGTGCTTTGTAACTTCTTCCATCTAAGTCATCTTCATTTTCCCTCCAGCCCTCAATTAAAATTCTTACCAACCCAACCAAAACTTCAACAAATGCTCTTTATACAATAAGATTAGCACCCCAAACTTTGCCACTATATGTGACTAAAACATAGATAACATCATTATTTTTCCCCATATGATTATCCACAAAAATCCTTTTCCTGTATCCAATTCTATCTAAAGCTACGGGTCTGTTAAACTATTTTCCTATTTTACATTGTTTGGTTTGATGTAAAATATATTAAAATGTAAAACTTGGGAAGGGTCCACCATATTAAAAACATTTTCCCTCAAAATTGGGAGGAAAACCATTTTCCATCACACTTAAGAAGGAAAACGTTTTGCAAACAAATTGAAATAATTGATTTTTCACTCAACCAAACAATGGAAAATGTTTAGAATGTAAAATTATTTTACATGCAACCAAACAACGGAAATTCATCATGAAAATGAGTTTTCCAATGTAAATGGTTTTTCTTGGAAAACTATTTTCAACCGAAAACATTTTACACCCTACTAAACGGACCCTACATGCAGTAATAAATCAATTTTCCTAATGTCCTTTTCAACTTCTTCCATCTAAGTCACCTTTGTTCTCCCTCCACCTCTCTTGAAATTTTCACCATCCAACCCTCTATCCTCTTTACAGTTATATATTTAGATCCTCGATGTAAATGCCTAAACCAACGTACAGATTCTCCCTTTAATTCTCCTCCATATTACAATTTTGACTATTCTTCCAAATAATTGCTTTTCTTATTAACCTCTAAATGTGCTCCCACATATTCACCTCGAATTATGCAATTTTAAAAACCTATCTGCTTAACATGCTCACAGTCACAGACAACATTTTGATCCACTCCCCACATACTACACTCCGATTTAATTAGACCAATAACATCAAATTAAAAGTTTCCGTTTCTCAATAATAATTGATCTCATATACTCAAATCATTCATCACAAAATGCCCTTACCAAATAATGTCAACACCTCTTCCATCTGCCTTCTTCAAGTGCTGAAATGGCACTCCATGTCCAACTTAACCTAAATCCATCAGTTGCTAACTTTGATCTCCATTGCTCCAACGTAGCATTAACAATCAATCTAGTCTCATTCACCAACATGATATTGTCCACAAGCAACAAACACAATGGCAAATCATCTAGGACAAGCCGTGTAATTTCGCAGCAGACCCTTGGAGCAAACTAATTGCAATTGGAAATTCAAGTATTACTCTACCACAACCTTAGATATTTAATATCCTCTCGATAGATATCTTCAACTAAGTCAAGTCTATATACATAGAAGGAACACACTTTTGTCCTTCCTCACCAAAGCACCTCTCTTACCATTTTATCATGCGCCTTCTCCCGTTCAATAAAAATCATGTGTTTTTAACATACACCTCACGTTCAGCAAAAATCATGCGTAAATCCTTCTTTCTTTCACAATAGTACTTCCATCGTTTTTACAACCCAAATTATCCATGAAATCCCCTTAACCAGGAAGAAGAAAAACAAACACAGGTCATTTATAAAACTGATTCCCACTAAACCTTTTGTCTAGCTTGTTTATCTCTAATCAGTTTAACCTAAAAAAATCGTACAATCTTCCTAAGATCCAACTATAAGTGATTTGACATATAAAATAACAATACTCTGCTGAGTCTTTCACCAGATAATTCACCAATTATAGAACTGCAAGACACTAACTATATTCGCCTTACATAAACTAAATAAAGAAATAGTTACAAACATCACAAGTGAAGCAATTTTGTTGCGGGTAACAGCTTAAATAGCCAAGACAGTCCATGTTTGACTGCTACCATAATTGTATAGGAACAATGCTTATATTGGAACCAACATACCCTAACTTAATCAATGGTTAAAAGCACTGGGTAATTATACAGAACAAAACAAGAGCATAAAGTTGTTTTCTACTGTGATGTAGACAGCATATGAAAGGTACTACTCACTGAGGATCCTTCTACAACATTTACAGCATATCGCTCTTCAGTAGTTGCTCCATTGCTGTCAGAATAGGGCCTGCATTTAGAACAAGAATAAGACACTGATATACACTCAAATCCATTAACAATTTACATCACATAACAAAAACAGTTAAGGGGGATGGAAAAAAAACAAGGTGATATCAGAATATCAAAACCCGAGACCACACTCAACAAACTGTGAACATAGCAAGTATATTTAAAAAGACATACCTTCCCAGAAAAGCATCCAACAATGCTGATTTACCAGCCTTCCTTGGTCCAAAGACAAAGCATTGATAAACACTTCTCTCAGATTGCCGCTTCTTGCGATCTATACGCCTCTTCCTAGTTAGACGAAGTGCAGAAGCAGCATCTCCACCATACATAATATACTTCAGATACTCCATACTCTTGGCTGGATCCAACAGAGTCATAAGAGCCCACTGCAGCATCACATGGGCTATCAGGCAACATAAATTTGAAAATCCAACTTTATACAGCTGGGTAACTAAACTAAATCAACAGAAAATAATCAAACCAGATATAAATCCACCAGCAACAGCCAAAAAGATTCTTGCAATAGGTTCAAAAAATAACATTATCCCAAATTAACTGACACAAAAACATACACCTGCAAATTTCATTATTAAACCGACCTATAGTGGGCTCAAAACCGGAAAAATGGCTGTAGGAGAAATTCAAGGGTGCCAAAAAGATTTAATATAACCAGAAAAAACACAAAGAAACAGTGAAAGAAAAGAATTATCTGTGCACCAACCTAGAATGATTAAATGAGAATGAAAACCAGAAATCTAATACAAGAGAAGGAAACTTTAATTTAAAAGCACAAAATCACTATCAACTGCTTTGAACCTCTTTATATAACTTCATTCATGCCATAGAAAGCTTATAGCGATCAACTTGGAGGTCATGTTATGGGAAAACTTAATTAGACATACCTCTGACAGAAATCCATCCAGTGTTAAACCACCCAATGCAGTTGTTGGTGCAGCATCCTTGTATGGACCTTCACTCCAAGGACTGCATCAGAGAGACAGACATCAGGTAAATAAACACTATTTTAAAATATATGCAGCCACTAAACAAAAAATCAGGTAAGAGGGTCACACCAATCTGGTGCTGTAGAAAACAGATCATCAACATCTGCAGGGCGGATAGCACCATCCTACCACAGACCAAAAAAATATATATAATAAATCAATATTGAAACAATGAAACCACCAAGTGCACTAAGTGAGCAGGTTAAGGAGCAATAGTAGTTCAGAAAGTGTGACGGAAATTGGACAGACTATATAAGTGAAAAGAAACATTGAGAGTTGAAGAAGTAGATGCAATCACAAATGTACTACCTTTCATTAGAGAAAAAGAATCAAATACTTCAACTACTACAAAATACTATAGTTACATAGCACAACCCACTAACAAGTACTTCTACAACAATAAAATGGCCTTACGTGCATTGCTCAATAATTTATTGGTGAAGAACAAGCACATGAACTTAAATTGAAGCATATGAACTTACATTGTCATTATCGTACATACTAAAAATTCCTTTCAAGGCATCTACAGCATCCGTTGTCAGCTCTACACTCTGCAATTTAATCATTATCAACACCTTAAATTGCCAAAAACTTAGAAAAGCATTAATTCTTTCATGGAATGATATGTTATAACATCACAACCAAAGACAATAGATAAATGGCATCAAACAGCAGATTCATGATTAATGAACAAACCAAAGGATTAAGGGTATATATATAAACATCCTACAATTGTCTAACAGATAGATGTAGATCACAAATAATCTTCAGTGTCCTCAGCCATAATACGTAGGAAAGATTCTCAGTGAACTCAATGGAGCTATTACAAGTTCATCCACGCTTCCATCTTCCAAAGGCTGGGTAACCTCAGCCTTAAAAAAGGAAAAAGCACTAAAACATGTTGAAACCAGATATTCCCATTTACATTATACATGCTGACATGCATAATCAAAGAGACAGATACAATCCAAGACTGAAAGTAGTTTAACAAAAACAATTAGATTCTATTTGGCTACCACAAAAAAAATATAGAATCATTTATATGGGCATCAAAAATCTCATGCTTCATTGACACAGCTGACGTGGCTATGACATCATACCATGCAGCATGAATCTGATGATGAGATTCTACTATGCAAAACAATAAATGAACGATTGGAAGAGAAAAGTCGTACGCAATGATAAAGAAAGTGAGCTGACCTGGTCTGGTGCTCTTTTGAATGAAGGTGGAAGAAACTCATCATCAAGCCTAATTTCATTATTATATCCAAACTTCCGCAGAACAGTCCATGTTGTCTCCAGCCGCCCTTTTTCAATGAAAAGTGCATGAAGGAATAGAAAACCTCTCAAAGTGAGCCCACGCGCATTAACACCTTCAGGCAACTTCTCTTCCACGACCCTCTTAACTCCTATTATTTCAGAAGGCTGGAGAGGAGCATTGAAGCACTTAACCTGTTTAAAGACAGAATAGCTATCATACAAAATCTGAACACTACAAAATGAAATAAAATAATAATTAACATAAAAGAAGGCAATTAATGTAATCAGAAGAAATCATATGTATTAACAAAAAATTATGACCAACTCCACAATTCAGATATAAACTTATAAGCCACAAACCTGGAAATCATTCAATTCTGCATCACTTAACGCGCCATCCTTGTCATGGTCACATAATATAAATATGCGTTTCAATGCCTTCACACATTGAGGCCTTAATGTTTGAGTCTCTTGATCAAATAAAGGTGCTGTGGGGTGAAGTACAGCTTTTTGTGCATAGTAAAAAACCTCTGGGATCTGCAACCAATTAAATTGCCGTAAATAAATACCCAAAGAAAAAAGAAGGGAAAAGACTTTTGATTTTCAATAGAGTGGAATTTAAAAATCACACCACAACAGTCTCATTCAGAATTCACAAAATGGCTTTAACAAGGAAGTTCAAAAAAGAGTCATATTACACGAAAAACATTTGAATACTATTNAGCCCACTGCAGCATCACATGGGCTATCAGGCAACATAAATTTGAAAATCCAACTTTATACAGCTGGGTAACTAAACTAAATCAACAGAAAATAATCAAACCAGATATAAATCCACCAGCAACAGCCAAAAAGATTCTTGCAATAGGTTCAAAAAATAACATTATCCCAAATTAACTGACACAAAAACATACACCTGCAAATTTCATTATTAAACCGACCTATAGTGGGCTCAAAACCGGAAAAATGGCTGTAGGAGAAATTCAAGGGTGCCAAAAAGATTTAATATAACCAGAAAAAACACAAAGAAACAGTGAAAGAAAAGAATTATCTGTGCACCAACCTAGAATGATTAAATGAGAATGAAAACCAGAAATCTAATACAAGAGAAGGAAACTTTAATTTAAAAGCACAAAATCACTATCAACTGCTTTGAACCTCTTTATATAACTTCATTCATGCCATAGAAAGCTTATAGCGATCAACTTGGAGGTCATGTTATGGGAAAACTTAATTAGACATACCTCTGACAGAAATCCATCCAGTGTTAAACCACCCAATGCAGTTGTTGGTGCAGCATCCTTGTATGGACCTTCACTCCAAGGACTGCATCAGAGAGACAGACATCAGGTAAATAAACACTATTTTAAAATATATGCAGCCACTAAACAAAAAATCAGGTAAGAGGGTCACACCAATCTGGTGCTGTAGAAAACAGATCATCAACATCTGCAGGGCGGATAGCACCATCCTACCACAGACCAAAAAAATATATATAATAAATCAATATTGAAACAATGAAACCACCAAGTGCACTAAGTGAGCAGGTTAAGGAGCAATAGTAGTTCAGAAAGTGTGACGGAAATTGGACAGACTATATAAGTGAAAAGAAACATTGAGAGTTGAAGAAGTAGATGCAATCACAAATGTACTACCTTTCATTAGAGAAAAAGAATCAAATACTTCAACTACTACAAAATACTATAGTTACATAGCACAACCCACTAACAAGTACTTCTACAACAATAAAATGGCCTTACGTGCATTGCTCAATAATTTATTGGTGAAGAACAAGCACATGAACTTAAATTGAAGCATATGAACTTACATTGTCATTATCGTACATACTAAAAATTCCTTTCAAGGCATCTACAGCATCCGTTGTCAGCTCTACACTCTGCAATTTAATCATTATCAACACCTTAAATTGCCAAAAACTTAGAAAAGCATTAATTCTTTCATGGAATGATATGTTATAACATCACAACCAAAGACAATAGATAAATGGCATCAAACAGCAGATTCATGATTAATGAACAAACCAAAGGATTAAGGGTATATATATAAACATCCTACAATTGTCTAACAGATAGATGTAGATCACAAATAATCTTCAGTGTCCTCAGCCATAATACGTAGGAAAGATTCTCAGTGAACTCAATGGAGCTATTACAAGTTCATCCACGCTTCCATCTTCCAAAGGCTGGGTAACCTCAGCCTTAAAAAAGGAAAAAGCACTAAAACATGTTGAAACCAGATATTCCCATTTACATTATACATGCTGACATGCATAATCAAAGAGACAGATACAATCCAAGACTGAAAGTAGTTTAACAAAAACAATTAGATTCTATTTGGCTACCACAAAAAAAATATAGAATCATTTATATGGGCATCAAAAATCTCATGCTTCATTGACACAGCTGACGTGGCTATGACATCATACCATGCAGCATGAATCTGATGATGAGATTCTACTATGCAAAACAATAAATGAACGATTGGAAGAGAAAAGTCGTACGCAATGATAAAGAAAGTGAGCTGACCTGGTCTGGTGCTCTTTTGAATGAAGGTGGAAGAAACTCATCATCAAGCCTAATTTCATTATTATATCCAAACTTCCGCAGAACAGTCCATGTTGTCTCCAGCCGCCCTTTTTCAATGAAAAGTGCATGAAGGAATAGAAAACCTCTCAAAGTGAGCCCACGCGCATTAACACCTTCAGGCAACTTCTCTTCCACGACCCTCTTAACTCCTATTATTTCAGAAGGCTGGAGAGGAGCATTGAAGCACTTAACCTGTTTAAAGACAGAATAGCTATCATACAAAATCTGAACACTACAAAATGAAATAAAATAATAATTAACATAAAAGAAGGCAATTAATGTAATCAGAAGAAATCATATGTATTAACAAAAAATTATGACCAACTCCACAATTCAGATATAAACTTATAAGCCACAAACCTGGAAATCATTCAATTCTGCATCACTTAACGCGCCATCCTTGTCATGGTCACATAATATAAATATGCGTTTCAATGCCTTCACACATTGAGGCCTTAATGTTTGAGTCTCTTGATCAAATAAAGGTGCTGTGGGGTGAAGTACAGCTTTTTGTGCATAGTAAAAAACCTCTGGGATCTGCAACCAATTAAATTGCCGTAAATAAATACCCAAAGAAAAAAGAAGGGAAAAGACTTTTGATTTTCAATAGAGTGGAATTTAAAAATCACACCACAACAGTCTCATTCAGAATTCACAAAATGGCTTTAACAAGGAAGTTCAAAAAAGAGTCATATTACACGAAAAACATTTGAATACTATTACGGCTTTTTAAAGAGGCATATTAATAATCCAAGTAGTTGAGAAAAAAAAAAAAAAAAAAAAAAAAAACAAGGAACACTTTTACAATTGTTGACTGGCTAACACTCTACAGCCTATGGTCTAGCCTCTTAACCTTAAACTTATTGTTTAACACATTCTTGTACAAATCAAATAACACACAACAAGAAATTTATAGCAGATTAAACAAAATTTTATTGCAAAATTTTCTTAACTATCACATTGAAAACTAAAAATACAAAAAGAAACATTATCCAACACAAAAACAGAGCAACGTATTTTCTAATATATGAATGAAAATATAGTGCACCCAACAATAAGACCAGATTGCATTCTTAAAAAGACAGAACATAACATCACAACTTTTTAAGTCCATTGCTTTAGGGTACGTTCAGTGTCTCTTAAAGTCCTTGTGTCAAAATTATTAAGATTTTGGGGGGTAAATTTTCAGTGAAGATAACAATGAAACGACAGAGATTAGAAATCATAAAATTGACAAAATGCTACCTGTATATGTCTGGAGGCAGAGCATTCTATGCAAGTTTCAATTTCACGGAATTGCTGCATAATTGGAGACATCACCTGCTCCAAACTGACTTGCTGCTGTTCATCCCTCAAATCCAACTTACAACCTACTACTATAACAGGGACTTTCACCTGTGCAAACATAATTTGATCATAAAATTGACACAAGTTAAGGTAAGAACACATCATCTGAGCATCTAAAACAATAAAATCCTCATCAAACACAAGCAAACATATCCCTTGTATATTCCACACACAAGTATGTAACCCATGTATCACAGAAACAATATTGTTACCTACACATCTACACGTTACCATACAGCGTCACCTATTTTTATATCACAGCTCCATCACCACCAGATTTTTTATTTAATTTTTTGAATGGCTAAGAAATATATAAAGCAAGAGGTATGCTGTCAAAAAACAACAGAGAACAAGATACAACATGGATGTTTACAAGAAGAAATACTTAAATGTCATTCCAAAAGTTCATCAACTCCAAACCCACCAAATCAAAAGTGAAATCTTTTGCTTAAGCAAAACTATAGAAATAATTATTGATAAATCTCTAGAACACACAATGAAAACTCAGCTGTCAGCATAACAATTAACTCATCATATAAAAGGCCATGTAGAAGCTCAAGTGTGTGCGAGCACCTCTAATCGACGAAGCTCAGGAAGCCAATATCTACTCAAACTCTCAAGAGTCTCAGAACGATCACATGCGTACGTCAACACAACAGCATCGGCTCGCCTCATCTCCTCTCCAACTTTATTCCTCTGCTCAACACTAATCAAAACAGCACAACTCGTAAGAATCAAATACATCATAAGCACGTTGAAGGAAGTGCATTTCAAAATAGAAATCAAAATAGCTGCATAATAGAGAGCTTATCAGTTTATGCTGCATAAATTACTATTGCCTTTGTCATTCCTAGGTGCGATTTTCAAACTTTCAAGCATACAAACATAACAACAAATATATTTAATTACTACCTATGTTCCTTCATCGTAGTTACACTTTCTGTATTTATCCATTCCATAATGTTGGTTACTATTTTACTTTATTCCATTTGAAGCCAAACAAATATTCATCTTTCCTCCCCCAACAAAATATGTAAATATGCCACACCTTCTCGCTTAATTTTTCTTCCACAAACCCTGCATCCACATACTCTCTCACTCATTCTGAGTGAAACATCAAGCGTAAGCGTGTAACCGCATTTAGAAACGCATACATCATCTAATTGCAAACAATATATAGAAATTAGAAACCTCTCGAAAAAATTCCACTGCAACTCCAACAACATTTCACTTCACATACCAACACATGTTATCTACTCACATACTACCTCCGTTTCAAATAAAACGCAACAATTTGACATAAAATATAGTAGAGAAAAGTACCTAATCGTTGCGTTTTATTTGAAACGGAAGTAGCATACATTATTAATAAACAAGGTCAAAGTAATTACATGAATAGTAAATTAACAACAACAATTAATCAAAAAAAACCAAAACAAAAACCTAAAAAATAGAATGAATAAAAAGTTACTGCAAAATAAAAATAAAATAGAAAAAATGTACCTAGAGGAAGTATCGATGATAGTGATAGGAACACGATCAGGGAACATATCATCAGGAAGGCGAGAAGGCGGCAAAACAGGAGGAACATTCGTCGGAAACGTTTCGGAAACAGCTGTTACGATTAAGCTTGATTTTCCAGTTGCACGGTCACCAGCAACCACGATTCTGATTCCATTTTTACCACCACTTGATGATTTCGCCATTAATCTTTACCACCTAATTAAACACAATAAATTATTAAAAAATAAAAAAAATATACAAACAAAAATTAAATGATATTGCAAAAGAAAAAAAATTGTGTAAGATGAAGAAAGAGAAAAAAAAAAGGCGAAAGAGGAAAAAATTTAACGAGTGAGGTGATTTTTTAGGGTTTGAGAGATTACGATTTGATGGAGGAGCTAAAAGAGTGAAGAAAGACGTGCAAGGAGATTTGAAGAGAGATAAAATATGAATGAAGATTGAAGAACCCTAATTTTGGTTAAATTTTACTTGGAAAACAAGAGAAATGAAATGGTTCACACAACACGAGTGGGGGCAATGCGACATTGTCTTAACTTTGATGGATCAATGGGTTGATTTGGTGGTAATTGGGTTTGTTTGTGGTGGATGTGTTGGTTTTGTTTCGCAACTAGCCTAGCTAACTATAGTTTGTAGGTTTGATATTATTAGCCCATGTAACATAGGTAATTAATTCATACAGCAGCGTTTCCGAACCCGATTTATCCCATCATGAGATTTGATTTTATTTTTTAAAATTTATAAACTTTCTTTTTATTAATACTCATTATTCATAGGTACGTGATGAGGAGATGTTTAAATATTAAAAGAAATTTATATATGAAATATTATAAAACAAGATGGTGAGGGACTAATATTATAAAACAAGATGGTTATCCAAAAGGCTATAGTGTGGGTCTTATATTGTTTAGCACTTTAGCCTATGTAACATGGTACTCCATTTCGTGTAGGTCGTCCCGCTTGAATGAATTGATAGGTAGATCGAGCGTGAATGGGTAGTGGGGCCGCCGAATGATGGATTGGGTAGCGAGTGGAGATGAGTTATGATTCAGCAAATTGACTTTACCTTTGATTCATTGACAACCCTAACTGTAGTACTGGAGGATATCAACTTTTTAACAACTAAATATCAACATTAATATAGTACGTAACAATTTAAATGTCGATATCAAAAATTAAATTGCTCAATTGTTTGCGTCTTTGTTTACTTTCGATATCCTACATAAAACACATAACTTTTTACATGGTGCTCCTATGTTCAAAATAGGGCCACGAGGCAGTTTGTCAAGTTCAAAAGGGCATAATATGATCTCAAGAGAACAAGATAAAGCAATGTTTCCCTAGCTTGGAAATGATGTGTATACATAGAACATTATAGGGTTTTTAGAAGGTGAAACCGGGTGTGGGAAATCATGTGGTCACCTACACCATGTAGGGAAAATATATGGAGAAAACATGACAAAGCCTGAGACAACTCTTTCGCATTGCTAAAAAAATCGCTCAAAATTTTACATAGTGCACCTATAGTCAAATGAAGAACCTTGGACAGCTTGTCACAGTTCAAAACAATTTGACGAACCTGTGAGAGGGAAAAAGGCAAATGTCCTTACTTCAAAAATTCTATATAAAGGGAACATAACAAGTTTTTAGATGGTGAAATCGAGTGTAGGGCAACCTGAAGTTACCTATAACACGTACGGGAAATACAAGGAGAAAAGCCCTAAAAAAATGTGAAAAACAATGCTATAATTTACATTTTTTCGGGATTTTTAGGGTCTCGAAAAAAATTGTTGAAAATTTTATGTGGCCCCTCTATTGTCCAAAGAGGGTCTTTAATCAATTTGTAAGGTTTGAAAGGTCATAAGACGGTTCCAAAAGAGCAAGAAAGACCAATGTGCCACTACTTTAGAAATACTCTATTAAGGGAATCTAACAAGTTTTTAGAGGGTATAATCGAATGTGGGGGCTCCTTGTGGTCACCTACAACACTACAAAACGTGGGAGAATTACAAGGCAAAAATATTATGGATCGGAGCCCAAAAAATTTTTCGCAAGGCTAAACAAAGGTTATAAAATTCATACTTTTCACATATTTTACTGCCCCAAAAAAAATTACCTGGTGTCCTTATGGTAAAAGGAGGGTCCTTGAGTATTTTTTTTTTCAGAGTTAAAAAATCATAAAACAATTATAGGAGAGCAAGAAATACCAATGTATCCTTGCTTCGAAAATTCTCTATAAGGGAATATAACAAGTTTTAGAGGCCCTTAAAAAAACTATTGTCTTTTGAATGTGAAACCAATTATGGGATATCATATGGTTACATACAACACGTGGGAGAATGCAAGACTAAAATGAGACGAAGATTGATAAAGCCACCCAAAAGGCGGAACAAAGGCTATAATCACAAAATTTTCGAGGTTTCAAGGTCCTAAAAAAATAGCCTAAAAGTTTACATGGTGCAAATATGGTCAAAGGAGGGCTCTACAATAACTTGTTGAGGTTCAAAAAGTCATAAAAAGGTCTCGAGATGTAGAAAAAGACAAGTATACCCTTTCAAAAATCATTTAAAGAGGGAAAATGGTACGATTTTAGAGGCTAAAATAAAGCGTGAGCCACCCTAAGGTTATCAAAATCAAATGGATGAAATTTGGAGAGAAAACAAGATGAAGCTCTTAGAAGATCTTCTAGAAGCTGAAAACTTATAAGTTACTTTTCAAGGGTTTTAAGGCCTCGAAAATTTTATGACCTAGAAATGTGCACAATGACCCATCAAATGGATGCAGTAACCATGAAAACGAACCGAGGGTATCCATTAGTAGCCAAACTATCGACGCAAAAGTCAAACCAAACAATCTATTATCCATTAACCTACTAAGGCGATGTTACTGAAATAGTCAAATTGGAAAACTACTTAAGTACTAGACAATAAAATCATGCAACCCAATCATCACAAAAAAATAACAACTAAATGAAAGTAAACATACAAAATATCAATAGTAAACCAAAAGAGTAGTAAGCTTGGAACAACTAAGGAGAAGACTTATGAACTCAAGAACATTCTATTCATCCATCTTTAACCCCGCAAATTATCACCATTCTTACTTAAACTTGGATTTGATATAAACATTTCTTTGAATGATATCCTACTCTTCATCAATTAACCAATTCCAAAAATCCGGCCAAAAAAAAGTTTTACGGGTTCATAAATGTCAATGCAAAAGCTAATACAAACAACTAGCCAATATGACAGTATGTGTTATGTTTAGTATTCACCACTAACAACTAGCCGATATAACATTATATAATATGTTTAGTGTTCACAACCAACAACTAGCTGATATGACGGATTGACGGTATGTGCTATGTTCAATGGGTCACCCCCCTTTTCGACACAACGCGAGTAACGCAACTATTGAAACTTAAAACTTAAACTACGACGTAAGGAGTACAAAATAAAACGTCAACCCAAAATAAAGGTTGAGAAAGCGTAAGGGAGGACTCGTAAAGACTGTTAGAAAGAGCTCCTAGATCTCAACAAACGTCTCTCATACTTATCATCCTCAACAACAACAACACGAAGAACAACAAACTCAAAATCAAAATCAAATTCAATCCTCAATTTTCTCTCTCAAATCACAAAATCAAAGATGATGTCAGGCAATTATACCACAATTGACAATCAAAACGTCTCTGGATCTGTTCCTGTATGAATTCTTCACTCTTTCAATTTCTCAATTTCGTCAATTTTGACCTAATTTCAATTTCTGCATCATCATTCTTTGATCATTGTTGAATTTTATTTTAATTTTTATATTTGTTAATTGCAGGCAGTTTCAGAAGCTGGACATACCGTGAAATTCGCTGGTAAAATTCTTCACTTTAAATTTCTTTTTGTTATTGATTTTTCGTATTTTGATTTCAATTTTTTACTGTTTTTTATTTTTTGAATTGTTGTGGTTGATGATAGATTCAAATCTTCAAACATTTCCTCCTTCAGAAGCTTCTGGAAAGATCGCCGGTGGTTCTCGTCCTCCTCGAGATGCTGATGGTGCGCTCACTTCTTCTGTTTAACTTTTTTGACTTAAATATTTATAGCTTTATGTTTATTTTAAGTTATGTCATTTGAATTTCTTAGGTTTGTTAATGTTATGAATTTTGATTTGATTTTAGGAAATCGAAGGATCATATAACTTAGAATTGAACTAATAATTAGGCAATGGATTGAGTCGATAAGTGATTGGCTTTTTGTATATACATGTTATACTTGTAATTCATTGTGGAATGTTAGATCAACTTAGAAGCGGATTTAAGTATTAATTTTTGGTACATTTTGAACTAGTGGAACCAACTACAGAACAAAGCTTATCAGTAAATTGGTCTTATAGTTGTCGTATTGTCGATTTAGTTAATTCACTTGGTTTGCACTTTGCAATGAGGTCGACATTGACTTTGAGCTGAGTACATTTTGCAGTTGTGTATTGATGCTTATTGTAGTTTTGGAGATTTTGGTTTGTAGTGCGACTCAGTCAAGTTAGATTTGATGATTCTAGAGTGCTCTAGGAGGTTTGTGGGATTTGGAGATTGAATTACAGTTAGGGGCCGGTTACGGGAACCTAAATGTTATCCCTTGTCATCATCCAAGATCCTTCCTTTAAATTTGCTATGATCAAATGCCACATGCTCATGCAAATCTAGTTTTTCCACATCCTTCTTAATTTCCTCCATCTATGTGATTTTGGCCTCCCATATTGCCATGACTCCTAAGGTCACTATGATCTTGATGCTCTCTTTTCCCTTCTTAATGGTGCATCTTGGGGTCTCCTCCTTGCATTTCAATCAATCAATCATAGCCCTAATTCCAAAAAATTGGGGTCGGCTACATGAACCAAAATTAATCTCCTCATTGCATTTCCAAGCCAATATAATTGGACGGAGGAAGTGATTGTGGTATTTAATATCAAAGTATCACCTTATACGAGTTTATGTGTTACGATAATTTGAAAGAGTTGTGCTACCTTTTCTACGAAAATATGGCCTTTAACTGCATTTTGGATTTCTAAAAGATGGATTTTTCCCTAGCACGCAATGCCGCATTTTCCTTGTTTCTTTATGTGTGTGCGGATTTCTGGAGGCCTGGAGGATGTGTGGGTTGGTTGGTGGATCACTAGATCCAGAGTGGTTCTGTACAATTTCGAGTTTTTGACACTGGAACTTCAAATTGTCTCTCTTTAATTTAAAAAGAATGAGTGCATTGAATTGCTAGTTTTGCAACTTAGGATTTGACTCACCTTAATCAAATTTTGCCTATGCTGCTGTAACTAGGCATGGGTAGTAACTGCAGTAGTGCTGCATTGGTACGTGACTAAGGTCTAGCTCTCCATGAGCTGAAACTTAGGAAACAGGAACTCCATATGTGGAACCACTACTGGGATACAACAATCAAATATGAAGTATAGGCCTTAGAAGAACGTGCTTTCTTTTTTGCTCCTTTTTATATAAAAGATATGCGTAGTACAACAGAAAATTTGTTTTAGTAGAAGAAAAGATGCTTAGAAAATTGGGTAGAAAGAGAATGCGTGATGCATACCAAATTTTAGAAAAAGGGGTTAAGAGGAAGCTTAGAGGAAAACAAGGTCATGTACTCCTTTGACTAGCTGCTCACTATGCATATCTACCTCTATTATTTTTTTGGTCAAGTTTTTGACATTAGAGCCTCTTGATCTATTCATCACCACCCATCTATTCTGCCATAGTCGGACAATGAGGCGAACTGGAACCTAAGGTGATGCTCTCATGAATCGAGTTATTATAGCTAGTGTTTTTGAACTTTATTCTTAGGTCTCAATATTGTTTTTTTTTTCTTTTTCACTTTGAACACTGAACTCTTCATCTGCAATTTGTGCTGACCTGTGTAACCTCTAATCCTTCCTTGCTTTTCTCCTGTGAAAGTTGCATATCCATTGAGCATCAGATTCTGTGTAGTGTCTTTCATGTTTATTGCCTTTTCTTTTTCAAGTAACTATGTAAAGATGAGCCTATATCTCTGTATAGTTCATTATTTCTAGGAAATTATTAGGGGAGGTGCATTATATATAATGCATAACAAGTTTGAATTATGAGCTTGGGAAAGATGCTAGTCAATGTATTATTTCTTTCTTAAACATCATATTTCCTCTGAATTTTTTCCATTAAATCTTTCCTAGATAGCTCAGTTCACAGCACTTGAACATAGTACTTCTGATTTTTCTTGTCAGATACATTCTCTAAGCCTGGTGGTGGTCCTGATGCGCCTCAATCAAGTGGTTGGTTTGGGATATTCAGTGTTTCTGCTTACAAGCAATATTTTGATGTTGATACTTCTGATGTTTTGGAGAGGATCAAAGAATCACTTTTTCCATGGAAGGGGACTTTTACAGAACTGATCTCCAACAGCCCAGATTTGTAAGTTGCTGCTATACTCAAAGAATCTGTGACTGGGTGTTGACAAAAATCTCAAATATGTACTTTTGTGGGGCTGCTACTTCATCACTTGGAAATTTGCTAGATTTGATTGATGTTACTCTGTTTTGGAAATTCAAGCTTTGCATTATTCTTTTAAAACCCTCCATAAAGATATCAAGCAACTTAATCTACCAATTTGAATAATGTATGGAAGTGGAAGAAGATAAATGTTGTTTTTGATGACTGGCGTAGCACGGGGATTTGTTCTATATTATGAAGCTTGTAGTTGGTACTTCCTTCTTGCACATTCTGTGCTATCAACAAAGTATAAACATATTTACACAAACAAGAAACCACCCAACTTGATGCTGATTGGGAATATCTGTGTTGGTACTTGGTAGAGATGCATGTAGAAGGAAGGAGCTTAGGTATTTGGTATTACTTTTGGGCAGCACTTGCATTTTTCTATTAGAACTTTGGGGCTTTGGACTTTGTCACAATTAAATTGTCACATTACTAATTCAATTACATATTTATAGTGACATTCGTATAGGTAGATTGAGGGGAATTCTCTAAGGCTAGTATATGCATTTAAATACTGCTCAGTCTTGCAGCATACTCCATAGCAACTACAGAATAGCAAAACTGATAACAGATTTCATTGATAGATGCATACTGTACATATAAGGAAAATAAGTGCATTATTATTTCCCTCATTTCGAACGTATACAGTGTGCTCTAGTTCTATGCTGCTATGCATGTGTTAAAGCCTAGGCAGCTTACAGATATAAGTTTGAGTACATAAATTATTGAACTTGAAGTCTTGAATTCTCTCTCATTCTCATCTCTCTTAACCTTGTTGTTTTTCTGTTTTAGAGAATTTGGAATGTGAATTATTTGATTTCATTTCATACAGTTGGAGAAATTTGCTAACTGCTAAATTTTGGGCAGGTATGGACCATTCTGGATATGCACTACATTAATATTCATTGCTGCATCTATTGGTACATTTGTTACATATCTGTCACACAAGATACAAAGCAAAGAGTGGAATTATGACATAAGCCTGTTGACATGGGCTGCTGGTCTGTTCTATGGATATGTGACTATTGTTCCTCTTTGCCTCTATCTGGTTCTAAAGTATTTCTCAGCACCATCTGGCTTCGTCCAACTGCTTTGCTTGTATGGTTACTCCTTGTTTGTGTTTGTTCCTGCACTGGTAAGTTCTCTTTTGGATTTACTCAGATAGTAAACACTTGTTCGGTAAAAGTAAAACTATTTATGTTCCTATTGAGTTGCAAGAATGCAAGTAAAATAATTTTTTTGGATGCAAATAATTTATAGTCAATCTTTTCATGCTACATTTTCTAGCGATCAGCGTTATGAATTTAGCTCAATTTCATTTATTTTCATCTCCTATTTGCCTTGTGCTAATAAGAACAAACTCTAAGGGCAGTCTGTTTATTAAAAGGCTTTCCTCTGTGCAGAAATTGTTTCAGTTCATACTTCATAGGAAATTATCTGTAATTCAGTCTGATTATTGCCGATATGGTTTGGTTGCAGTGTTTGTCTGTTGTGCCCTTGGATATATTTAGATGGGTGATTGCAGGCGTCGCTGGGTTTATGTCTGCAAGCTTTGTTGCCCTCAACCTCAAAACACACATTGAGTCAGCTGGTGAAAGGTGGTTCCTGATTGTTGTTGCAATATTTCTGTTGCAAGTAGCTTTGGCTCTTGTACTCAAGATCTACCTTTTTACAGTTTCAGTGTGATATTGGAGAAACAATTACCTATGTAGAGAATTGTCCTTTGATGTAACTTTAGTCACACATGGAGAAAATTTTGGGCAGCAATTCAGCTGTCAATTGAACAATATAAAAGATGGTTAATTGTCGAAACTCAAATATATTGTATTCATTCATTTTTGGTGATATATGTTGGATAAACATTAAAGCAGAGTTGTATTCCTTTACTCTGACTCAGGCTGCAATTTTTGTCATAATTATTGGTGCAAATTACATTTATGCCCTTGGCTCGATTTGTTTAAGAGTGTCTTCTATTCATGGGATACGAGTTGAACTTATTAAATGTATTAATTAAAAATTGAAAACTTGTTGGGTTATAATTGAATATATCCCAAGTCTTTGAACTAATTAAGTACGAGTAGTAGTATTGGTGGAGAAAAAAAAAAACTAAAGTTGAACTAATATGAAGTGCATTGTGGTTAGGGAGCATGGAATCTCTTTACCAAGGTAAAGTGAAAGCACTACAAAGAAATACAAAAATGCGAATCAAAGCAAAACCCTTCCAAATTAAGAAACAGAATAGTATGCAGTAAATCATGTACGAGTAATTATGATTATGTACCGACAAAATTGAAACGAACTCAGATGAAGATATCTAACCAGTAAATACAAATCTGTATTGATTGATGATTACCGACAAAATCAAGTGGTATTAATATATAGGAAAATGTGAAAAATACTTTATTTATATATTAATTATGATGGAAAAAATTAGCAAGCATATACAGCACTACCCAAATCATTTCCGTACTTCTCTTTTTTTTTTTGGACAAGGCTACATCTGCCCATTAGGTAGATTATCCACTACTAACAGGCATAACCGCATAAATGAAAAATTATAATTTATGTTGAGTAAGATTTCACTACACTGTTATTATACCTTACATTAAAATGTGGGTAATTTAAACCAATTTTTCTCCTCCTCACTTGAATAATGACTATTGTTCAGGTTTATGTTCATGTAAGAGGCGCAAGGAGTGTGGAAATTTGGAGAGAATAGTTCCACAAAAATGCACAAACTTTAAGACTTGAGTAAGGTAAGCTCGTGACTTAAATAAGGAGTAATATACATTTTAAAGTATGAGACTTTAATAATTAATGCACATTGTTAGTTATGGCAGGAACGGTTGATTTATTAACTATAGTGTAGATTTTGGTTTTGAATTTTTTTTATGACTTTACTATTAACAAGTGTGACTAAAGTAATACGAAGTATACACTTGTGGTTGAATAAGCATTGACTTTTTAAAGCTTTGCTTTGTGTACCTCACTTGGAAATTACATTTTTATTTTCGTTCGGTTGATCCGGAATCTATCCTTTGTCACAATCATATTAGATATTATGAAAAATTTCTCGAGAAAACTATGCATTATTAGAATAAATAATTGGAAAATTTCCAATTTGTTAAAGTAGTTCAATTTTCTCAAATGGCTTTGTTTTTTTAAGCAACAAATGACAAATAGCATATATACAAATCAAAAATCAAGGGATTATGACAGTTTATACAATCATATAAGAATTTAACCAAAAAATGTTGTAAAGCTATACGAAACACTATATACTTTGTATTAAACATGTATGGGATCATCCCATCAAAAACACATGAAATAGGTAAAGATTAACAAAAATTACTTCTTTTTTTCAATAAGTATTGTATAAAGAATGCACTAACAAAGTTTTATGAACGCGTTTTAATATAATAAAAGTACTACAAGATATCACTACTAAAGTAAGCAAAAAGAGTAATTAATTAACATTACATGTCAATTGAAAAAAAAAGTTTAATAATGAAATTTTGAATCTAAGGGTTGGTTTACTATCGCTATCGCTATCGATTTAAAGTTTTTGGTATTTTTAAAAAAATAATGTACGTATCATTACATTTCTTTCGTATATTCGTATTCAGTTGACTTTAATACTTTACCATATATGGATATGCAAGGAGCCATCATAGGCAATGATGTGGTAAAAATATAATTATTGAAAATATATACCAACTTTAAAACTTTAACCAATTCAAGTGTAATTAGTTAACACCATGCCATATAAACAATTTTCATTATTATAATTGACTAAACAATTGTTATTATAAGCAACACCCTATAATCTATAGTCTATTAGTCTACATACTTTTTGACAACAAACAGCCGATTTGACCTTGGGCTAATACTCCATTAGTAGTATAAATACTAACTCTATGTCCCTCTAAGCGCCCTCTAAGTTCAAACTATATAATACTACTTCTTCATTTCTAGTAGCATAGTTTCATTCTTTTATATATTGACTTATTCTTCTTCTATAACTCAAAATTCCCACAAAACCAACAAACAATAATATTTGTTCATTCATTTGAACTTTTTTCATATATATTATTTTCCTCATATTTTTATTATAATTAGTAGAAGAAATTGACCTATTCTTGATCTTCTAGTACTCGATCATGCATGCACTTTCCTACAACACAACATAAATATTAATAATGTTTGATCATTTCAACTTTCATAACATACACTTTTCCTCAAATTGTACTTCACAACTTCCTTTGTTTAATTAGTTACGCTCTCATTTCATTGTCGTCCTCCCTAATTATATAATATCCTTGCATACAATACAATGGTTGTTCAACAACGACGTTGCGGTTTTATATGCATCATGCTAGTGATTTGGTGTAGCATTTCAAGTTTGCATGATTCACAAGCGTTGGCTAGCCGTAGTAGTCGATACGATCAGCTAGCTAAGAGATCAACACATTTAGCAGTCACAAAGGATGCTATTCATCATTATAAACATCATCATCACCATCATCGTCGTCGTCGTCGTCAACAACAACGAAAGAGCAACATGTCAAATGATGAAATTAGTGTTGGCAGCAACTTCAGCAACAATAGTGGTCAAGGTTTTGTAGGAAACAGTGAGAGAAAAGTTCCCACTGGTCCTGATCCTTTACATAACAAGTAAGTACCACTTCTAGATCTTACACTCTAAGTAATAAACTCATATGACATACTAATTAATCCGAGACCGAGGGATAGCTTAATTAATTGACTACAACTTCCCTTCCGATTTCAGGAGATGCTGACATCGGTTCTCATTACTTGACCGACTTTCTACACACAATATGCACATGTGAAAACCTTGGAAATTGATTTTGCAAATGAAGTAGTTAAATAATATTACCCTAAAAAATCTTTACCCTTCATTCGTCTAACGTACAAATATATCTTTGGTCCATGACGTACAATCTCATATTTGATATAGTTGATTTTTAACAAAAACTCTTATATTAATTGATTACCTCTCCTTCCTAGATAGTACAAGTAGTTAGAAGGTGAAATTTGAACTATTTTTTTGCCCTAATTTTCTAGGTAACGTAGAAATTAAAGTGCACATATCGCAAATAGTAATAACTCAAAGAGAAAGTGGGAGAAAGACTAATAATGGTCTGATAATTTGATCATTCACTGTTCTAATAACTTATTTAAAGGGTTTTGGAATCAAGTAAAAGCACTTTGTTTAATTCATTATTTACTTTACAACTAAATAATTACATGTAAAGCAATTCCATGTTTGCTTTGTGAAAGTGATTCACCTAGAATCTAAAGTTAACCCAAACTCAGATTTAATTAACTATATTCAATTATCTAATGATTTGTTAATTTCACCATATTTTCTATAATTAGAACATCATCTATGGCATGCATGCATAGTTCGTACTTTCAATACTTGATTAGCTACTAAATTTGGATTAAGAAAGAATAATATATAGTTAATTAACCTTATAATGTTATATATGAGCATTTGAACAATTAATGATAGATGTATATATAGATTAATTTGGTAATTCCGTATACTTCCATATGCACTAGTGCCCTACTTCTTGTACTCTCAAGGAGATGGATGGTTATTTTAAAAATTCTAATTAGAGTGTTCAAATTATTATAGCTTGATGTCTCTTAATAGTATAAACAGTAGTTAATCATATAAAGAAATTTAAACTATTTATTATATCATTAACTAAGGATTGAATGAAGTTTGAAGATTTAAAGTGCAATACACGGAGTAGTTCATATAAGAGTTTGAATAATTAATAAAATGCTAGCATTTATGCTACCGAGTAGTATTTAAAAAGTTTTTGGCAAATTTCCGAAATTGAACCATTTACCTAAGGAAGTAAAGATGTAACTCGACGAATCTTACACGATTATATATTCATCAGAATGCACATTACACGAATTTTATATAAATTTTACATGATTATGTTATTTCTTACATATAGAACATCGCATATAACTAAGTTTCTACAACATTTACAATAAAAGAAAAGAACAATATCACAATACAAAAGTATGGAATAGAGAATCAACTTGTGTTGATGGAATTGGATTTGTTTATATTTTATTATTATTATTATTATTATTATATTATTATTATTATTATTTTGTTTTGTTTTAGGTAGGAATTTGATGTTGTTGACTCAATAAAATAAAACTTAGAAAGTTGCTAAAATTACCCCATCAATCTTTACGGGGAAAAAAACTTAAGGAGCTTTAAAGCACAATTTTTTAGAGAAGTGGAGGACATTATTATGCTTGAGATTTGTCCCACCAATATAAAAATGGATAGAACCAACCAAGAGGCCCCATTTTATTGCTTGTATTTTGGTATCACAACACCCTTTAGAAGTCAGCCCTCCCCTAAGATGACCTTATTTTATTTGCTACTACAAAATGCACTTTTAATTTTGTTTGCTAATTTTTGGTTCATAAATGTCAATTTAACCTCTTTTTTTTTTTTAGTGTTTGTTAAATATGTGTTCCCACACGCTCGTTCTGAGTTAGTGCTCCTTTATCTGACTTTTTTGATATCTGTTTTGTTTTTTATTATATACGTTTAAAATCTTGACTCTATTTATAGAATAAAAGAATCTTTCAAATTACTTTCAACATATAAAACATAATATAGTTATATGGAGTGTTGTTTGATTCGTTTCAATAAGTACTTTATTAATTTTCAATTACTATATATTTATATATATATATATACAAAAAAATATTTAAATTCAAACAAGTATATTGATATATGTGTAAGTTAACATGTAATGATGCCATTAAATTTTTTACTTTCTTTCATAAAAATTTTGTTCTGCCTTTAAGTAGTGTTAGTTTTCATGCTTCAAAAAAATAAAAAAGTGGTGTTATAGTTTTCCTTTCAAACAAAAAAAATTGTGTTTTGCAACTTCATAAACAGGAAATACTAGACACTTGTGTAGTGATCTCTAATAGAGGGCAAAAACATCTTTTGGCACAAAATTTGTAGGAAGTACATTTTTTCCTGATATCAATATGACATCATGATCTCATAATTAACTTTTTTATTTTTTTATTTTAGTTTTTGAGCTTACAAAAATAACATTTTAACCACAGTTAAATATACAAGACTCATTTGAAACCATAATAAACTCTTTGAATGTAATATGAACTTGTTTAGTGAATGAAGAAGAATTATTAGTTAAATAAATACCGCAATAATACATGTTGTATTGTTGCACTTCGTGCTTTATATGTATATTATGAATTGTAAAACAAATAGCGCGATAATATATGTTGTATATTATCCGCGATAATTGGGGGTCATTAAAATTTGTTTTAGAAGTGTTCCTACGTTCTAACAACTAAATATGCAATTTCTCTCCTTTTAATTTTTGGTTGTAACAGAGAAGTTCAAACATAGAAGACTCCAACGCCAAAGGATAAAAATCACAAGCTTTGGAGTAACTCACTTATATGGTTGTTCATTGACTTGGATGACTTGATTATCGTTGTGTGCTTGCTAATGGTGGGGATTGAAAATGACCACTTCAGTAATTTTCATGGTGACATTTTGTCAATTTAGTACAACCATAATCATTTGACTTTAGTCACTCTNTTTTTTTTTTTTTTTTTTTTTTTGATTATATAATTAATTAATTTGTATCATTTCATAATGTCATATCATACTAGCATGTTAAATATCCATTAAATGTGCTTACCTGTAAAATTACATTATAACAAATTAAAGCATTGATTTACAGCTACAATATTTGCAAGCCTTTTAAAAATTGGTCATATTATTGTATATTTAATATCAACGTAAAATTAAAAACTAGCTAGAAAGATAGAGTTTTAAGAAACAAAAACAATTGAAGGATAAACATACTTGAATTAAGCAACAAATTCAAAGCAAATTACCTATCAAAAAAAAAAAAAAAAAGAAACAAATTTAAAGCAAATTCCAAGAAAATCAAATTGTAGAACTCTCTATCTCTAAAGCAGTATACGTTTTCTCTACAAACTTCGAAACTAGAAGTCTAGAACTAGCAATTAAAAATTGGTTCTCAATTTGGCTCCAATACACATAAATACAATTCAAATTCGTCACTCTCGCTCATTTGTCGCCAGCACTTAGGAAATTCGTTATCACGACGAATATGAACAAAGTTAGGCCCCGTTCTTTTGGATTTAAGTTTTTGGCACTTCTGTTATATTCAATTCAGTTCAGTTCAATTCTATTCAGTTCAGCTTATCTTCATTATAATTACTGCTTCATTTCAGTTCAGCTCACTTCGGTTCAGTTCAATTCAGTTCAGTTTAGTTTAGTTCAGCTCCTTTCAGACTTTCAGTTTAATTCAATTCAATTCAGTTCATCTCCGTTTCAGTCCAAAAGAACTTCATAGCATTTTTCGGAAGAGCAACACGACAATATTTTTTTTCTCTCCAGTACTTATGGACTTTTGAACCTTGACAATCTGCTCAAGGACTCTATATGTACAAGGAAATTCGCTATCACGACTTTATTTTTTGACCACTTTTTTCCGGGATCCTGAAACCTCCAGAAGATGTGAATTGTAGCCTTCATTTTATGACCTTTGAGAGGTTGTACCAAGCCCACTTTTGTTATCGCCCTTTTTCTTACCTCGTTCGGGGTTAGCATAGGACTCACTACAACAAGTTTTAAAGTTTCGGCCTCTTAAAACCTGTTGTAGTCTTGTATCGTACATTTTTCGTAAGAAGAGCATAGTGGTCATTTTTGCTCTCTCGGGACTTTTTTATGACCTTTTGAACCCCGAGAACCTTCCAAGGGCCTTGTTTTGACCATAGGGGCAATGCATAAATTTTTTAGCTATAATTTTTATTTTGAGAATTCGAAACCTCCGAAAATAGTGACATATAGCCTTCATTTTCGGCTTTTAAGAGGTTGTCCCTGACTACGACAATTTTTTTTAATTATTTTTTTAAATTAAGTGTTTTGGATGACCGCTTTGACTCCCCATGATTGATTTGAAAACTTATTTTCAACCCTCTTTTAGACTCTTTTTCGAAAAGTCGCAATGGTCGTTTTCACTCTCTTGGCATTTTGAACCTCGTCAAGATGTCCAACGACCTTGTTTTCACAACCGTATAAATTTTTTTGCTATTTTTTCCAGGACCCCAAAATATTCGAAAACATTGACTTGTAATCTTCAACCAAATCTGTGATTGAGGATTCAATTCATCAAATGTCCTACTAGTACAATGTTCGTTTTCTACCTTCAACACAACTCACAATTAGTGTCACGTAGTTCTCAACTTCTCATTAGTTTTATAAGAATGGGTACACCATACACAGTACACTAAATTAGTTATGCTAGACAGTGTGCAACTGTTTTGGTTTACACTAGCCTCATCTTAATTCCAAACCACATATACTAGATTAATAGTATGTTGTCACACTTGGACAGTTTGTGACATTAACAAACCATTGGTCACGAAAACTAATACCCTCGAAGCATCAATTTTACACACAATTATGATACTTCACAAGGACAAGCTTATAAATTTGGTGAATTCAGAAGTGCAAAAATGCAGAGAAAATTGACCAGAAATATGTATATAAAATAAATTTTTTATTACAGAAGTGAGGACAAATATATATCTTCTAAAAAATGCTCTTTTCCGGGAACATTGATAGCCAATGTAGCCCGTCTTTGCACATATCTATACCTGGGGCACTATGTTACATTTCTATAAAAGAATGATATATCAGAGGCTAACAGAAAACAGCCACAAAAAAGAAGAAAAGGTGGCATAAATCAGCTTCATTAAGCTAATATTGAGACCTGCATCGTGCATACTCTCATTACCTGTGGGAAACCTGATCAATCCTTTGCAGGCTTTGTATGCGAAACTCCAATAACAGCAGAATTATAACTGATGCCCAAAGGAATTCATCTTTCACAGCAACCTGAAACTTTCAAGTACACATCTCAATGAGATTGTCTCAACATTCCAAAATCCATCTACTCAACTAACTTGCATATGTGGTAATTGAGGTGGATCACAGCTGATGAGGTTCGCCCACAAATTAGCCAAGTTCACAAAGTAAGTTTTTTCACCCCACATTACTGTCTTCAAATCTGGTTGGAGATGGCAACAAACAAAACAGAGTTAATATAATGAAACACCATTAATAAAGCAAGGGTGACACTTGGAACAAGTTCTTCTAGTCTATTCTGATAGAAAAATGCTCTGCATTGAAGTTACGGCTACAACTCTTTGTACAGCATAAAACAAGATTCTTTTTCTATAGTTAAATATGTTTTTAAAATGTTTGTTAAGGGATATTAGCTGATGGAGAGAATTCTTTACCAGCCAGCAATTCATGAGGCAGAAGGGACAGTTGACAAATAGACTTCTGTTGAATAAAAACACAACCATGCATAGCAACTGCATCAATATCAAGGATATTCTTGACAGAAGCAATCAACACCTCAGCAGTTTCACTAAATCCAAAATCAACGTTATTTGATAAACTTTTGACAGCTTCCTCCAAACCAAGATTGGACCATAGAGCATCGCACTCATCCAAAACACCAAAAAACTGTGAATAATCTGGAACACTTCGAAGAAAAAATGGCTTGTAAACTTTGGCCGACAACCCAAGAAGCTTCACAACCTTGTAGATTTCTCCAAGAGCTAAAATATTTTGCTGACCTGCAGGTTTCAATTTTAGTCCAGAAATGAGATTACAAAGGCTAAAGAGCAAAGACTTAAGCTAATGGTTGTACATCTGGTAAAAGTCGTTATTTATTAGAACTCGAGGAAAATTTGGTGTTAGGGGGAGGATTTATCCAAATGACTTTTACAATCCCTTTTATATCTTCAAGTCTAGCTGAACCCAATTTTTATTTAGGACAAAGGCTTTATTGTTTTTGTATTGACACATTGTAAAAGTACTCATAGACATATTATACCACCATGTGACGTGGAAATGGCACTCCCTACCTTGAAAGTCGGATAAAATCTGCTGTTGCACATTCATCTCATATGCCCTTTTCCATATTGAAGCACCACACCTCAACTCTTGAACACAAACATTCATAATCTTAGACCACGTAGAAGCATAGAAACATTGCTCATCAGCTGATCCCAGAGTTAAAACTTTCAGCATGGAAATTGCATGCCGCAATAATTCAAGGGCAACCCTCCACTCCTTTTCTGCCTATGCACATTTATACAAGAGTATCAAGCCACAAGGCACTTACAAACATATTAATTGAACAAATAAGAGAAAAATAGAGCTTGCATCAAACCATTTGCACAATGGACCTCTGCTCCACAAAATTGCAACGCTTTGAACAAAAAACTCTACTTTTCGTTCAAAACATTGCAATTTTTGTAGAGTGGGGAAAGTATTGGCAGCATGCAACATTGCAATGCCATTTATTTTCCAAAACGATTGAGAAAATAAATTCTCTCTTCACAGGCAACGCGCAAAACTTGAACAAAAGAAGTCAACTTTGCAAGGGAGGCATACCAGCTGCAATCTTTTTGACAATTGACAATCTGATTCAATCACATGGAGCTTTGATCCTCTTAGAGCCTCCAGTAATTTGTTCAGACTGTTGTCTCTCTGAAAGTCTTCCTTAGAGATTACACTTTCCTGAGCTTCCTCCAATATTTTGTAAGCTTCCTATAAGAAAGAGCAACACAATATGACATAAGCAAATCAACTAATTTATATGACACAAGCAAATCGACCTGGCTTTCAAAGGGGCTGTGGGAAAAAATACTAACCTGAATCTCACCGTCGACAGTTTCTGAGTTCCCTCCAGCGGGAGTCATTGTATCTGAACTTTGAGCTTTCTAATAGCAAACTCAATGTCAATATCAAATTTAAGCGTGGCCAAGGTATCAAAATAACTGACAAAAATAACACAAACCTTCAATTCATCAAGTTGGAACAAAAGAAGAGAGCATAAATAATCCCTCAATTGGTGATACAGCTCTTCATAATCATGCAATTCTGGAAAGTTCCCAGGTTGTTTTTGAGCTATAGCTCCAGAGAGACAAGTGGAAAACTGTTCTCTAACTTGATTTTCTAAAGCTGCGCCTTTAAATTCCCAGGAACCATCATCCCAGTCATCATCTCCAACCAATGGAGTTGTTCCCATTACTTTTTGGAGGGACTGCACTCCATTTTCAGCAGGCGTTCCAATAGAATTGACTGAAGGTGTAGGTTGAGCTTGACTGTACAAATTTGATATGAGATCATTGATAGATATCCCTGAGCCTTGGCGGCCGAAGCTATTCTCAGGAAGAGGAGTTACTATGTGAACCACTTCATTCTGAATATTCAAATCTTCATTGGATTCTTCTGTATCATCACTGAAGAAGGACAATGGCAAGGCTCCTTTGGAGTATCCTGTTTGAGTTTGCTTCTGCTATAGATTGTGAGGATAGAAATCTAATAAGAAATGATTCTATTTCAGAAATTTGTTACAAATCAATATGATTAAGTAAAATAAACAGTGTATAAAAAAACAAGTAATTTAACATGAAACAAAGATAATTGCTCAGCTAAACTGAGAATGGATTCTAGTATTTAACTCCTTTCAAGGATTTTTCTAGTGTGTTTCACAGACATTCTTCTTTTTTACAACCTGGGTGGTATATTTGGAAATTTTTTGTGTTACTAACAGTGTTTTGACACAGCTTTTGTTTGTTTTACAGGGCAGGTAGGCATGTGAAGGGAGCAAACTTTTACAAATGGAGTGTGTAAGGAGTGCGCTATCCAAGTATCCAATAAGAAGGCAGCATTGGAATAGCTAAAATTGAAGCATTCAGTAGCTGTAGAGAGTCTATAGATTATATGCACTGACACAATGGAGCACAAATAGCAGTTGCTCCCCTAAATCGGACCGCGTCAATCCCATGCTCCCAGGCGGTGGCTTTGGATGCACCATAGTCCATATAAGGAACAATGACTATGCTAAAGCATCGGATAATCAAACATCTAACGGACTATTTACATCTAATGGATAATCTAACAGCAGGCTCAGGGATTTCATAGACTAATAGGTATAATGATTAATTTTTCCTAGCTTAGCATTGTTGACAGATGAAGTGAAAGATTTTGACTTCAACTTGAATTTTGAAGCATCAATTGAAGTATAGTTTACTTCTCGAACTATCTAAGTCTAAACTCTATATTTTTTCCCTTGCTAATTGCTATTGATATTTTCATATTCTTATTGACACTTGTCTAGTTGTCTATATTTCCATTTAATAAACATAATATGATGCAATTTCCATTTTAGCTTTATAATGTTAAAATGATAATTTCTAGAATTATTATGTAATCCTTTGGCTACAGCTCAAGTCAAAACCTGATCGTGCAAATATGAGCTAGTATATGATTTCAGGGTTTTTGGCTATTTGATGACTAATCTGCTGATAATGAATAATGGCTTGTAATTGTGATTGGTGACTGATCTTCACGAAAGCATGACAAAAGACCACCAAGTGAAAAATTGAAAGATGAAGTTAGGGATTGGATCACTTCAGCAATAAACTATTTGGTTGACCCATGGAAATTTTTAGGAAATTGATTTTCAAACTGTAAGTAGTTGGTCTACTTTAAAAATACCAAGGAAATAGCCAAGCAGGTGATCAATCAAAGCTTCGACACACCCTCTTTTTCTTGGAAGAGGATTTCAGGTATCAAAGAATTACCCCCTCCCCCACCCTCAAGTCTTCTATGCCGATTGACCTATTACCCCTTGAAATTGATGTTGGTCTATATTGCCTATGCTTCCTGGTTGTGATAAAGCCCAATGTTGATATTTATATCATGAAGATTGCTAACCTTGGTGCTTTCATAAGTTTAGTTCTTTCAGTTGGCCAGTAGGCTAGGTTAAGCGAACCAGTTCCAAACAACGCCACACTAAACTTATAAAGTTCATGAATCATTGGTGACAATCTGAAATCGCTGTGCATTAACGACTATAATAATTTACAACCCCACATTCTTCACTTATATTCACATAAGGGCATATATACAAATACACAAAGATCAGTTATATGAGTAAAATGTCTAATGGTGATGTGAGTGAATTGATGGGTCACAGTGGGAGACAATTTTAACACCTAAATAAAATTGATTTGTAAAAGGTGTATTTCATACACAAAGTAGACAATAACTTACAAACCATACATCCAATAAGAATAAGGAATGCAGACCTGGACATCTCCATTTGGTAGTTCAGCTTCAGCATGAATTGTTTGAACAAGCACTTGCTCCCGCTGAAACAAACATGGATGAATAAGATATTAAGGACGATAATTGATGCTAATTAAATTGAGAAAAAATCTAAAATCACCTGCTCCTTGGATAAAATTTCTTGAGATGCATCTACGAAGTCCCCAAAGTCATCAAAATCATCATCTTGATTTATTGAACTTCTATTCATTCCATTTCCATTGCTTTCAGCTCCGGGGAATGGATCCCATGTGAAACCATTTGTTGTGCCTGTGGAAAAATTGTAACCAACATCGAGTCCACTGGATTGGTAATTCTGGTCATTCCCAAATGCCGCAGTAAAAAAATCACTAGATTGATGATTTGGTTCATTCCCAAATGATGCAGCAAAAAAATCACTAGATTGATGATTTGTCTCATTGCCAAATGACGCAAAAAAAAAATCACTAGGTTGATTATTCGAGCCATTGCCGTTTGATGTAGAAAAAAAATCACTGGATTGATGATTTGGGCCATTCCCATCCGAAGCAGCAAATAAATCACTACTTTGAGGTGCAAAACTGATGGAACCCGGTTTGAAGTCAATAGAATTGGAAGCATATTGACCTATCAAACAACAGATTAGCTACGTCAAAACCGATGTCTCATCTCCAACAGAAATTTCAATCAAATTGAAGCCCAAAGCCACAATCGCAAGCATGAAACAGTGCCATATCCTAATAGACCAGATTGCTGAATCAGCGGCAGTTTGATTAACATAATCACATGTATCCATAAACATACTCTAGAACTAATCAGCAAGTTGCTTTCCCTACAGAAGAGGATATCATCGTGCTCCCATGAATCAAATGGATCCGATTATCCGAATATGCATATTCTACAGTCTACACTACACATTAAAATGAAATGGCAAAAATCTTCCATGAGGACTTACTTCCTCCAAAAGTCCACATTGAAAGCGAATACTCAATTAACAAAAACTCTACCATGCGATTGCTCCAACACGGCTAAACAAGAATAATGTATTACTCTTGAGTCCTAACAACAATAGTCGCTAGCACTCCCAACTTCCAAGTATCAATTTATATCAATCAATATAACTATTATTGAGTTTCCGAAACCGTAAACTAAACTCCTACAGCTCATATAATCACATAACTACTATAAAAACAGATAAAATAATGAATCACTAATCCTCAATATATCTACCAAAATGGCCAACAAAACCAACATAAAAGTATAAAACCATCCAATTATACAATCACATCCAAAAAAACAAATAAATTCAAGATTTCAATTGGGGGAAGGGGTAATTCAACAATACCGGCCTGCTTTTCTTGCTCAATCACCTTCAAAGGCTCCGATTTCGATTCCGATACCACAAAACCTTCCTGCACATAACATCAAACAATCAATACTGCATAATAATAGCACTAAATTTCATATCATATAAAATATAAACACTTCAACTCAACATTAATAGAAACGTTATATGATCAAATGAACACAGATTAACCTAAATCAAAAACCCTCTAAAAAAGAATTAAATAAAGATGAAAATTTTACCTTCAAACCATCTTCTACAACACCATTTTCTGAAATTGCGCACTTAAAATCCCATTCACCATCATCATCATCATCATTTATAATTTTATTAACATCATCAACAATCAAATCTGAAGAAACCCCATTATTATTAACCCCAAATTTTTCATTTTGAGGAGGAATTGCATCAAACGAAAACTTCAAATCACCATTATTATTATCATTACTTAAATCTTCTTCTTCTTCAGCTTCACCAAACAAGGATAAGGGCAAAGCACCTTTGGGCTTCATGAAGTTATTCGGGCCTGGATCAGCCCGAATAGGGGATTTGGGCTTGTTGGGTTGAAATTGAGAAGAAGATGATTGAGGAGTAACGACAAAATTGGGAAAGATGTCATCTTTGGAGGTTAAAGTGACGTCACCATTAACGTGAGATTGAGGTTTGGGAGGAGGAGAAGGAGGTGCGAATTTGAAATCACCGAAGCTAAAAGCGTCATCGTCATCTTCCGCCATTGTTGGGGATTTGTGGAGTAACGTCTTTTAGTTGTGATGTGTGGTTTGTCTGAGATGAGAAAAGAAAAGAAGTATAGATGCGTCAACCGTCAAAGATGCCTTTGTATTTTGTAACATTAAGCGACTCGTAAACTCGTAACGAAACACCGCAATGACATATCAATCGATGTAGTACGAGAACTTCATTTAATCGTTATCTACAATTATCGCCGAATGGGTGATGGTGCTCTCATTCAATACGATACCGAGGTTTTTTTAAATTAACATATGAGAATTACCTTTTTATGCTTTGTCCACGGATGCATAGTTGTTGACTAATTGGTCCGCAAAAAGGTCAAACCTAGTACAATCTAAATTGCACCATGTTAGCTAACAAGTTCTATCAAATTTATCGTATTAACATTGAGTTCTGGATTACTTGCAACTAATTTCAAATCTTCCAATTATCTTAGCAATTCAAGATGATCTAGTTTGGAAGACCCTTCTTGGACCAATAATGTAGAATGTAAAATGGGAGTAAGTCTAGTTTTTTATTCAATGACTTGGTCACTCATTTGTTTTGTATCCATAAAATTCCTTAATGATATCATCACTAATGAATACTTGCCCATATGATCAATAGTAAAGGCCGGTGTACTATCTCTAATAAATTCGTATATTGGTCCTAAATTAAACGATGAAAGTAGTATCGCTTATGGCATGAGATTGTTAGTAATTACTTCACGTCTTCACTCCTATGGTTTGGAGATTATAAGATTAATTCCCGCAGCTAAACTTAAGGCGCTTACAATTTCTGTAAAGTAGCTCCATATATTTTTGCGTGATCCTACACAATTAGCATGATCCACATTTTATACTGAAGCTCATATATGGAAGCAATCACCAATAATGCAACTTTTTAGTGCATTTCCCATTTGGAAGCCAGAATCATACAATAATTAGCCTTCCACCTTAAAATAAGTCTAAACATGACATAAAATACAAATCAGTGTTACGTTCACATACATAATACATCCAACAAGTATTAATGTCCTAAGAACACAGCAAACTACGTCGAATTTAATTAACAAGAAAATCATGTCTTCCATACTAGCAATTTAAATGCCAATTCACATGGACTAATTAGCTAGCTTAGCAAGCTAAATTAAGAAAATTCCTGCCAAAAGAGGCAAGAAAAAGTTGATGAACCCATAAACAACATCAACAGCATTAGAAACAAAGCTGCCTCCAGCAGTACTAGTCGACAGCACAACCACCATCCAATCATCCTCGGACCCTAGACCTGCTCCAGTGTACTTCGAATCATTAATGTAGCGAACATAGCTAGTCCGAGTATAGTTCGTAAGGACTAGGGTTGGAACGAGTTTTGGGACACACACAGGTAAGATAATGCCGGTTTCTGTAGTGTTAGGATCAATTTTACATTTCTTGAGCAGTTTCGGGTAGTTTACGAACTGACTCCCAGTGCCTCCAGGTATGGCATTGGCTGCTACAGTCGGAACACATGGACGGTCTTTGATCTCTTCAGCTAGTTCATCAGCTAGACACCCGGCTTGCTTGTTTTTAGTAAGGGGTGAGAGTTTTATGGTGCTCCTGTAGCTGTTTAAACCTTGGAGAAGATTGTTTTCCTCTTCTGCAAGAGCAATATACACATTATATATTATCACTTGGAATATTGGGAAAATATGGGGTCAAAACTTGAGCCATACTTAGATCCCTCATAAGTTTGTACAAACTAGCGAATAGTACATGGAACTTGATTAGTTCCGCTAGGGGTTGGGTTATGTTTTTTTTACAATAGTTTCTAGAAAGATGTTAATACTGCGGATATAGGTCTACTTTACAAGGTTACAACAAGATTGTCCAGCTAGCCAACGAGGTTCAATTTATGCTCCAAAGTCTCCACCAGTATACAATTGGTCACGTCTATAGAGAAGGTAATCACGTGGCAAATTGTGTTGCGAGTGTAGGGCATTTATTAGTTGATTCTATGAATATTAATTGTACTCCTCAACTGCATATTATATTATAGTTGAGGAGGACAAATTAGATAACACACTGTTTAGAAGGGATAACTAATTTATAGTTCATTTTCATTATCTTCCAACAAAAAAAGTGGGTTTCACTTAAAACCATATGATAGAAAAAAGATTAGCCCTTCTAGCTTTATAAAGTCTTTAACTCTAGCTCGATCTCTCCATTCATTAACCAATGTATGATACTCGGGTGTTGCCGAAATGTTATCACATATAACACTCCCCCTACATATGAAACACCTTTTTAATAATGATGTCACGTGAGGCAAGTGTTAATTTATCAACACTCCCCTAACAAGAGTCATTCATAGTTTTTTCAATTTTAGACACATGGGAATAATGACCCTCACCTCCTCAAGGAGTCGTCAAGGGTGATTCCTAATTTAGCCTCTTCTTAGCATGGTCCTTATTTGTTAAAATAAAATTTTATTAGGGGTGGTTTTGGGAATCATGTCTTCACCTAAACAAGGGTGATTTGTGAATTGCGATGAAAAATCCTATATGTATAGTAGACCAAATCCTTTATAATATGTTGTTTCAAACTTATTTTGTTTAATTGAACTCATTGTCTCTGTAGTAGAATCTACTAATGAGTACTTCAAATCCTGTTTTTGTTTATCGAACTTATATGATGCATGAACTGAAGTCTAAACGGAACTGAACTTAATAAGTATATACCTTAATTAAATATTAGTCATTGTTTGAGAGATAACCTTTTGAAGAGCTCTAATTTCAAACCACTACTACACAAAAGAGCACTCGCAACGCCCTATTGCAACGGTTCAGGTTATTGCAACGCCAAATTGGGTGTTTGATTAAACATCTTATATATTGAAAAAGCTTCTTGGAATCAAAAATCACTTTTTGAAAAAGCGCAAAATAGATTCTTTTAGAAGAGTTTCTAGGTTTTAGGTTAATAATGTAGTGAATAACCTAACAACTATTAACCAAATACTATTACTAGTCGGCTAGTCAAATCAGCTAATGTAGACAATCCTAATATAGTTGGCTAACAAATACGTTGGCTTATCAAGAATGAAAAAAAAGTTAACATTAGCTGACCTTATTAAAAGGAAGCAAACTTCATAAATCAATTCAATGAAATTAAAATAAACATCTAATCGTTATAAATTAATTAAAGATTAAAGATCACATATATTCACACAAGATTATATGACTTTCAAGAAATAACAGCCAAAAAATAAAAATAAAAATAAAAAAGAAGAATGCATCTCACATTTTATCATACATAGTCAAATTAAATAACCACTTAAGAAAACCAAAAAATAAAAAATGAATGGACTTACCATCACTGCAATGAACAGGAACCAGAAGCAACAGAGAGACTTGAATAAGGAGCACAAACATCAAGGGGCAAAAAAGTAATTTACACTTATTACCTTCCATTTTTTATTTTTAATATACTCCTTGTAAAAAAAAAAAAAGAAAAAAAAGATCTAAGAAAGGAAGATGTGAATTTTTGTATGCAAGTTATTATGATATGGCGTATGGTTAGTAAGTAGAAAACAAAGGATGAAGTTAATATATGAAGGGATTAAATTAATTTTGAAGTTTTTGAATGAAAGAAAATGTAACGTTAAGTGATTATACACGTTGCAAACATGCACCACAACATTTTGCATCACTGTTTCATTAACATTTATCTACTTACTGAAAAAGAACTTATTAGTTTTTTTTTTCGAATTATTATAAATAAATTACTAATATAAGTTGTTTTAAGCATATCTTTTAAGAATTTGAGTATTAGAAATAACATGCTTTTGTTGCACGTGGCAACCATGCAATCATGCATGCACACTCCTTGCTCGTTGCTCTATGTTTTTGTTTGTACGTGGTTGTGTTTGCGTTTGTGTAATACAATGGGAGTCTTATAGTTCTCAACTTCAGCTCTATTTTTTGAGCTTATTTTAGATATATTTTAGTTCAGTTTTGCTCAATTAAGTTCAGTTGATGCAGCGATTTTAACGAGTCAGGGTTTAATTCGAGAACTTTAATTTAGAACAATAGAAATGAGATTTCAAGAGTTATTTTAGTGGAGTATCATGAATAATTATTTCAATTCAGTCGTCTAGTTTAGTTGTATTTAATCGTTTAAAAGAATATGGCTTGATCATTAAGGTTCAACAAAGACAGTTTCAGTGCTTAAGTTTTGTGTCCTTTATCATTCCCATTTGAAAAGTAGCAAAGCCGATAAACAAGGTCCATGAAATTATGAAAATAAGAGCACAAAGAGGTTTTATTGTGTAAAAAAGTTGACCCTTAATTAATATGTTTAATGAGCTAGATTTTAGAAATTACACATTGAAATGAAAATCCAATATACGTAGTGAATATTTTTCTTATTTAATTACAAAACCTCAAAGACAGTCAAAGTTATGCGTTCTTTTTATCCTATTTTTATTCCTCAATTATAATTAATTGCCATATTTCAAAACATTATCCTGTCAATAACTAGTGAAAATTTAAAAACAATATAATTAACCTCATGAAAAATAGAGATTAGTGCTATACAAAGAAAGAGGAAAAAGCAAAAAAGGGTTTCCCAAGCATAAGGTAACTAAAACGAGCATAGAAAGTAGAAAGAAAAAGAAAAAGAAAAAACCCAATTACGGAAAACAAGTCCCGTTTTAATAGACGTGTCCTAAGGCTACGACCGTCATGACACGTAACACACTTGGTAACAATTCCATGTGTCACGTACATTTCATTGACACTCTCAAAATTTACTCTTTTCATTACAACAAATAATTCGCATGCATGCATATAGGATCATTACATTATATTATATATATATATATATATATATATATATATATATATA